>JBBGZY010001678.1:352500-503692 GCA_037952925.1 Lithobates clamitans
CCATCATTCTAGGTGACGCCCAAAGTCCAAAGCGTCGGCCATTTTTATGGTGTCCATAAGTGGCGATTGTGACCCGTTTGTTTTCAGTGCAACGAAAAAGATCTCCCTGTCCTCCTATCATGTCACAAAGAAATGACTGCTTTCCCTTTTAATAAAAGACATTTGGATCATTTTCTTTTACAGTTAGGAAATAGGAATTAATAAAATTAGGATTTCTCTAAGTGAACGCATGCTGCGACGTGAAGATTCCAGATAGCGATCAGCACTTTATTAGACTTGGCACAGACTATTCATCAAGAAGTGGTATTTTTAGAGCCGAGAAGGGAGCCTGAAGCATGATACTGTGAAATGGAAAATAAGGTTATTAGTGACATTTTAGGAGGACGTTCTGCGCCATGTGATCCTGTGTGGGATCGCTTTCCTGGGCCTTAACATTGAGAGGTAATACGATGGTGAAATACAGCACCGTGAGAAAGTTTTAGGCAGGTGTGAAGAAACGCTTTGAAGTAAGAATGCTTTTTTTTTTTTAGAATATATATATATACAGTATTTTCATTGTTTATTTTTTCTTGTCAAATTTGTTTATTGAATTTTAACAACTAGTATACATAAGTACATATGGTGGCAACAAAAGAAAAGATCACATATATGGTAATAATATTGAGTTGTAGTTCCAACATAAACTAAAAGTATTTTAACTAAAACAATTTTAATATGGATCGAACTACTCAAAAAATTGCGCCATACATTGTATAAGAGAGGATAAAACCAACTTAGACCAGGTTAAAATAAGATGATGACCTCAGATTTAAAAAAAATGTCTTAATTATTATCAAGAGTATAGTTTTTAAATAATAAAAAAAAAAAGAAATAATTTATTATAGAATCTAAAATCTTATACTACATATTGGAACTATGTACAATTGGTGTAATACCCAAGGAAATAAATGTTCTACTACCAGATCTATATAAAGAGTAAATTGAAAGAGAAGAGAGAGAAAAAAGAAAAAGTAATTTTAGGCAGGGGAAAAAATAGATAGGGAAGAAAGAAATGAGAGGTTCATTGTTTATTTTTTTTTTATCAATTTACAAAATGCAAAGTGAGTAAACAGAAGAAAAATCTAAATCAAATCAATATTTGGTGTGACCATCCATTGGCTTCTAACCAGCATCAATTCTTACACTTGTACAAAGTCAGGGATTTTATAGGATTAGAGTCAGGTTAATTGGTTAATTAACCAATTATACCAAGTGGATGCTAATAATTTAACATCATACGTAGGTTGAAACACAGTCATTAACTGAAACAGAAACAGCTGTGTAGGAGGCTTAAAACGGGGCGAGGAACAGCCCAACTCTGCTACTAAGCTGAGGTTGTAGAAGACCGTTTAATGTCACAGATCATACACCATGCCCATTGAGGAAAGGGAAAGATAGCGCTGGACCCCGTAGGTTTATTTTACTGGTATTGTTATCTTAAGGTATTAATGTTGGTGTAAATCTGCTTCCTGGGCAGGTGGCTTCTACACCCCAGAGTATCTCCACCAGGGTTGGGACAAGGGGTGGGCAGAAGGGGTAGCTGCCTTAGGCACAATGATTTATTGCAGGGAGGAGGGTGTCCTGACACTAACTAAAAGGAAGGGGGGGGGGCACAGTTTGGCATCTTTGCTCTGGCCTCCAAATGACCTTGTCCCAGCACTGATCTCTGCAGTCTCCTTGGATTGTAATATAAGAAGGGTTGAAATTTAAGCGCCACGCCACTGCTAAGAGGTCCAAATACAACGTTATTCCGTTAAAGGTCAGGGGTACAATTCAAGAAATACCCAATGCATTTTGGGGTATTTATCAGGGCTTGAATGATAACCAAGTAAACAAACCAGTAGTGAACTGGACCTACAATGTAATTTATTCCAGTGTGATTTGAAAGCACAGGCCTAATCAGCAGCTGAAAAAAACAAGGATGCCCAACAGATGCTCAATAGGGTTTAGGTCTGGAGACATGCTTGGCCAGTCCATCACCTTTACCCTCAGCTTCTTTAGCAAGGCAGTGGTCATCTTGGAGGTGTGTTTGGGGTCGTTATCATGTTGGAATACTGCCCTGCGGCCCAGTCTCTGAAGGGAGGGGATCATGCTCTGCTTCAGTATGTCACAGTACATGTTGGCATTCATGGTTCCCTCAATGAACTATAGCTCCAATGAAATGTCCCCCATTGGATAGTGTCCGCCCTGTACTGCACAGGCACAAGCAATTTCAATACTTTACTGTTTTAAACCCGCCCATCAACATTGCTAAACCCACCCTTCAGTTGTGTAAACATGCCCCGCAAAGATCCGCCCATTTGAGAAATCCACCCCCACGAGCATCGGGAGCGCGTGACAGAGTGTACTATTAATTGCTCAAGCGCCATGTAGAGCTCATGAACAGCTGTTGATGATCGGAGACTTTCGGCGTCTCCTTTGTCCTCCGTACTGCGCAAGCGCTGCGCCTGTGCAGTACAGGGTGGACACTATCCGATGGGGGGACCTTTCTCGTCAGAACACCGGCAGCACTCATGCAGCCCCAGACCATGACACTCCCACCACCATGCTTGTCTGTAGGCAAGACACACTTGTCTTTGTACTCCTCACCTGGTTGTCACCACACACGCTTCACACCATCTGAACTAAATAAGCTTATCTTGGTCTCATCAGACCACAGGACATGGTTCCAGTAGTCCATGTCCTTAGTCTGCTTGTCTTCAGCAAACTGTTTGCGGGCTTTCTTGTGCATCATCTTAATTAGAAGAGGCTTCCTTCTGGGATGATAGCCATGCAGGCCAATTTTATGCAGTGTGTGGCGTATGGTCTGAGCACTGACAGACTGACCCCTCCACCCCTTCAACCTCTGCAGCAATGCTGGCAGCACTCATACGTCTATTTCCCAAAGACAACCTCTGGATATGACGCTGAGCACATGCTCTCAACTTCTTTGGTAGATCATGGTGAGGCCTGTTCTGAGTGGAACCTGTTCTGTTAATCCGCTGTATGGTCTTGGCCACCGTGCTGCAGCTCAGGGTCTTGGCAAACTTCTTATAGCCTAGGTGATCTTTATGTAGAGCAACAATTCTTTTTTTCAAATCCTCAGAGAGTTCTTTGCCATGAGGTGCCATGTTGAACTGCCAGTGACCAGTATGAGAGAGTGAGAGCGATAACACCTAATTTACCACACCTGCTCCCCATTCACACCTGAGACCTTGTAACACTAACAAGTCACATGACACCAGGGAGGGAAAATGGCTAATTGGGCCCAATTAGGACATTTTCACTTAGGGGTGCACTCACTTTTGTTGCCAGTGGTTTAGACATTAATGGCTGTGTGTTGAGTTATTTTGAGGGGACAGCAAATTTACACTGTTATACAAGCTGTACACTCACTACTTTACATTGTAGCAAAGTGTCATTTCTTCAGTGTTGTCACATGAAAAGATAGAATAAAATATTTACAAAAATGTGAGGGGTGTACTCACTTTTGTGAGACACTGTGTATATATTGTGACCGTACGGTTCCCTGCCCTAGTGGTTGTCGCCCAGGATTCTCAAATAGGCAGGTTCAGAGGCTCCAGAAGGATTATTTAATTTGGAGGAAACCGTTTTATCAGTTTCTTCTGTGGTTGGTAAAATCCAGTTGGGGACCTGGAGCCTGGAGATTTCATAGCGATCTGGGTGGGATGGAATCTCCAATCCTGGGACCGGGGTTTTGGGAACAGTCAGGAGTCTGGCTTGTTGATTGTGCAGATGGGTCCTGGGCTTATAGCAGAGCCAGGATCAGGGTTCTGGACTCCACCCTCCCAAGGAGACCAGGCGTGTAAGGGAGAAGTGTGCCTGTTGGCAAAGGACGGTCTGATAGAGCAGACGGAGGGCCCAAGTCGGTGGGCTGTAGCAGCCAGGAAGCTGTAAGAGAGGGAGAGAGTGTCACCAGAGGTACAGAGTGGGTCCAAACAGGGAGAAGAGGACCGAGGTCAACGCCTGAACAGTAGTGCTGACCAGAGAGCCAGGAGGCTTGGTATTTTCCATTTGTTATTTCGTTATTGCTTTAAAGTTGGAGTTTTGGATGGCCATTTTCTTTGTTTAATAAACGTGGGCCAAAAAGCCCTTATACTGCATATCTATCTGGCGTGGGCTCAGCTCACAGGTAAGCTCTACACTAAGCTAAACAACAACATTATATATATATATATATATATATATATATATATATATATATATATATATATATATATATATATATATATATATATAATATATACACACACACATATATATATATATTTGTTTTTTTTTGTTTTTCCAATTTTTTTTTTTATTATTCTTAGTTATTAAATGAGCAGCCCATTTTAGTAAAGCTGAAACTCCCAGCACAGCTATCAGCCCAATGTTACATACACGTACATGTACAGTGCTGAGTTAAATATCACTTGGTGACACAACAGGAAGCCAAAGGAAATTTTTTCCAAAGTGAGGGAAATTCCCAGTTTCAGACGTTTGTCCTTATTCAAGGCACCTCTCGTGACAATCAAACAAATGTAGGATTTTCCCTTAATTTAGGTCTCTGGATCAACATCTTTTTTACTGACAAAACATGTAAAATTTTACTGATGGAGCACATTTTTTTTTACTGACAACCTGAAAAAAATGACAGAACTCCTATTAAAGACTAACTGATATTTAGCCACTTACGGACCGCCCGCCGTCATTATTCGTCGGTACTTTGAAGAGGGATATCATTGTTATGGCAGCAGCTAGCTACCATAACCCCGGTATCCTCTTCTTCATCAGACAGTCTTCGCAAATCACTTTTATCAGAGGCGGGAGAGTAAGCGGTGCCCTCCGCCGCTTACCGGAGCAGTCGGCAGCGGCGGAGGCGATCGGGTCCTTTCTCCTGTTGGGTATGGAGACGAGTGAGGGGAAGATGGCCCCCACCCATCTCCATACCATTGCAGGGCGGAAGCGACGTCAACAATAATAGGAACCTATTCGTTCGTTCCGTTCCATTAGTTTAGATGCGGCATTTGTTATTTCGGATAATTCGTAACTTTGGACGTCCTTCGAGAATCTTGCTCCCGGAATAGGCGGATCACGGTAAACGGCCGCTGACAGTGGCCGTTTACCACGTGATCGATCAGTCAAATAACGGAGCGATCACTTGTAAACAAACCGGCATCATGTCCGGTTTCTCTCTCCTCCTCGTACAGATCAGTAAAAGGAGAGGGGAGAGATCAGGTGCAGCAGCGCTGTGGGCTGGATGCGTACTGACCATAGCGCTGATCTGTGCCCATTCTAGCACTCATCCATCCCAGCAATACTCATCCATCCCAGCAATACTCATCTAGCCATCCCAGCAATACTCATTCAGCCATCCCAGCAATACTCATCTATCCATCCATACTCAACAATACTCATCCATCCATCCATCCATACTCAGCAATACTCATCCATCTATACTCAGCAATACCTATCCATCCATCCATACTCAACAATACTCATTCATCCATCCATGCTCAGCCATCTGTACTCATCCATGCTCAGCAATACTCATCCATCCATTCATACTCAGCAATACTCATCCATCCATCCATACTCAGCAATACTCCTCCATCCATTCATACTCAGCAATACTCATCCATCCATCCATCCATCCATACTCATCCATGCTCAGAAATACTCATCCATCCATCCATACTCAGCCATACCCAGCCACCCACATTTATGGCTCAACCATGCTTAGCCATCCCCATCCACGGCTCATCCATGTCACTACAGTGCCTCAAAGTGTAATAGGTAGTCAAATTAGATTTGAAATTTATGTCCCTAGAATGCCTGATGGTGCTCCCTGCATGTTGGGCCTCTGTTTGTGGCCAGGCTGTGTAAAAGTCTCACACATGTGGTATCGCCATACTCAGGAGGAGTAGTAATGTTACACAATGTTTTGGGGTGTAATTTTTGCCATGTATATGATATGTGTTAGAAATATTGTATAAACGGACAACTTTGTGTAAAAAAAAAAAAATGTTTTCATTTTCTATCCACATTTTCCAAAAACTTGTAAAAAAAAAATGACATGTTCAAAAGACTCGATATGCCTAATAGATTATACGTTGGGGTGTTTTCCTTCCATAATGGGGTCATTTTTTTGGGAGGTTTTTATTGTCCTGGTGCTCCAGGGCCTTCAAAAGTAAAAGGGGTAGTCAAGAAATTAGATGCGTAATTTATGCTCCTAGAAAGCCTGAAGGTGCTCCCTGCATGTTGGGCCTTTGTATGTGGACATGCTGTGTAAAAGTCTCACACATGTGGTATCACCATTCTCAGGAGGAGTAGTAGAATGTATTTTGGGGTGTAATTTGTGGTATGCATATGCTGTGTGTGAGAAATAACCTGATAATATGACACTTTTGTGAAAAAAGAAAAAAAAAATCTAGATTTTGCAAAGAATTGTAGGAAAAAAATTACAACTTCAAAAAACTCACCATGCCTCTTTCTAAATACCTTTAAATGTCTACTTTCCAAAAAGGGGTCATTTGGGGGGTATTTGTACTGTCCTGGCTAATAGGGTCTCAAGGAATGAGCTAGGCCGTCAGTACTTCAGGTGTGATCAATTTTCAGATATTGGCACCATAGCTTGTGGACTCTATAACTTTCACAAAGAACAAATAATATACACCGATTTGGATTATTTTTACCAAAGATATGTAGCAGTATAAATTTGGCCAAAATTTATTATGAAAAATTACTAATTTGCAAAATTTTATAACAGAAACCAACATTTTTTTTTTTTTTTACAGAATTTCTTTTTTCATTTATAGCGCAAAAAACCCCCCCAAAAAAACAGCGGTGATTAAATACCACCGAAAGAAAGCCCTATTTGTGTGAAAAAAAGGACAAAAATTTCGTATGGGTACAGTGTTGCATGACTAATTGTCATTCAAAGTGTGAGAGCACTGAAAGCTGAAAATTGGTCTGGTTAGGAAGGGGGGTTTAAGTGCCCAGTGGTCAAGTGGTTAAATACATAAGAAAGGATTCCCTGAGACCACACAGAAGGCGGGGCGCTTGCTTTTCAGCTCCCTATGCCTGATTGAAACCTCTTACTGAGTCATCTGATAAGGTAAAAAATGTTGTTTTAGTCCCAATCATAATAACGAAAGAAAACATAATAAAACCAATCTTCATTTCCTCCAAGGTCATCCTCACTTTACCAGGCTCCATTAACCCTTTTCTGTACATTCCTTCCAGTTGCAGCTCCAGTCATTCCTGATGGTCTGTGGTTCAGAGATTCCCATTGGAGATGGATGTTGTGATGTCCTGGCCAAGGTGAGGAGGGCTGACCCATGGTTGCCGAACATTACTTCTCTTATCTGTTGCTCTGTAGGGGTGCCAATAGAACTTCTGTCTTGCACAGGTTCAAATTAAGGTAGGGTGACTTTAGTGTTGGAGTTTAGTACAGAGGTTAGGTCAGTGTTAGGGTCAGGGTTTAGAGGGTTTGGTTAGGCATTGGGGGGGTTAGGCATTGAAACAATAAAATGTTTCAATTTCGCCCCCGGAGAGGGGTATGTGATAGAGACTTCTGTGACTCCTTAGAGGAGCTTCAGGATTGTGAGTTGTTTTATCAGGGCCTGGAAGCCTAGAATTAGTGTGCCACGATCCCAGTACCAAAAACACCATGCAGGGCCGTCTTTAATATAAATTGGACCCGTTTTCTTGGGCCCTCCCGACTTAGTTTATCAACTATTTGTGGGCGGTTCGGGCTGAAGGGGCAGCTGCTTTGGGCCCCCCCGCAACAATGACTAGGCCCAGGGAAGCTGCCCCTTTTTGCCCTGTGCTAAAGACGGCCCTGCCACCATGCCATACTGCCTTCCTCGCCATGCTGCACAGTGATCGTATTCCTCGCCTCAGGACAGCTGTCAAATTGCTCAGACTGATAGAGACAATGGTCCCTCTGTGTGCCCTGCCCTCTAATCTCAGCAGAGGTTCTGCTGAAAGAAACCCACTAAAGGGAAGATACTCAAGGAATTATTTAATAATGTAAAGGTTTCGTAAGGGACTTTGAGCACCAATGATGTGTACACACTGAAGAGGCAGTTGTGGTTTATATTTTTTAGAACTTTTTGTATTGGTTGAAAACAACCTGGAATTGGCTTAAATCATTAAATTATTTTTTTATTGTGTTGCTTTATAAGTGTGCTGCATTTATTCTCGTCAAGCCTCCAAAGCAGCTCTTTAATCTCTTTTTGTCCTCTTAGAGGGATGAGACCACATGCCCTGCCCTCGCCTCTGCCTGTACCTGCACCTCCGACGTCCCTGGGCCACCCGGCCCTCCCGGACTTCCGGTAAGTTTTGAGTTGTAATAATTCATTACCAGCTAGCTATGTTAAGAATGACCATCCCAATGTGTCATGGTTGTTTACATTAAGGGTCAGCTCTTCC
This sequence comes from Lithobates clamitans, assembly GCA_037952925.1. Lineage (NCBI taxonomy): Eukaryota > Metazoa > Chordata > Amphibia > Anura > Ranidae > Lithobates > Lithobates clamitans. Next base: position 360,958 of record JBBGZY010001678.1, read on the forward strand.
TTATATCTAGATTTTTAGCCCCGTCTATCAGCCGCAGCCTCCCATTGGATGTTCTCTTTAATTGATTTCACAGTTGGAAGGTTGAGGTTCCTCCTGCTGCAGCACGCGGTCTCTCAGAGATAGAAGAGCCCAGTTATGCTTAAGCTTTGGATGGACCAACCCATGTTGAGTAAATACTTTGTGTGATCAAAATGATTATTTCTACTTGCAGGGGCCTCCAGGTCCTCGAGGGTCCAAAGGAGAGCAGGGCGAGCCAGGACCAGTGGTATGTACTAACATTTTGTGCCGAGTATATCATTTCGATAAGGAATGTGTCATTTTTGAAGAAAAGGTGGTCTTCGTCTAACACATGCGCTACCTCTGGGCTGTGAGACATTTTTGTTGTGTGACCCCCGGGTAGCTCAAGGGTACAAAAACCGCGATTGGGGCCCATGCCTGCAATGTAACCATGATATGTGGTGGTTGAGCCTCTCGGCTACACATCATAACATGAGTCCTAATTGGCTGGAGGACATGAGCGGAAGGGATGGTGGTGGAGTGGTTTTCTGGAGCTCCATTTATAAACATATTTACACACATAGGCAGCCAGTGTACCCATGAATGACTGTGACCGAGCTGTCATTGGACAGCTGAGAATGCAGGCGCAATGTACAGGGCCAATCACAGTGGGCTCTGTAACTTGTAATTGCTGTGAACCAATCACTGCCATCACAAGCGTAAAACGCTGCCCGTGTTTACAAACTTTGATTCCATTCACTATGGAGGAAGGGCGTTGCAGATTGTTTGTAAACACTGCAGGAATGAGGATTACAGCAGATCAATGGGGAAGGTGGTGCTGGGTAGCTTAAGGTGCCACTAACCATCAATTAATGTGGGGGTGGGCATTGACAAGTGCCATTGACTGTGGGGTTGTTTTTCGATTAAAGGTGGTGGCGATGGGGAAGGGGGGGGGGAGGATTAAAGAAAGAGCCTCTCACTGTTAAATGATGAGGTTGCTTTTTCGGGGGGGGTTAAAGTGCCACTGACCACCGGTATTTGTGAGATATTTTTTTTTGGTGGTGGGGGTTAAAGTGCTACTGACCACCAATAATTAATTGTGAGGTTTTTTTTGGGGGGGGGGGGATTATAAGTTGTGGTGTTGTGGGGGGGGGGGGGGTAGCGTGCCTCTGACCACCAGTATTTGTTTATTGGGGAGTTTAAAGTGCTACCCACCACCAATAATTGAATTTTTTTTTTTTTTTGGTGGAGGTGAGGTGGGGGAGTGGGGATTAAAGATCTACTGACCACCAATAATTGTAAGATTTTTTTTTTTGGTGGAGGTGGGGCGGGGTGAGGGAGTGGGGATTAAAGATCTACGGCAATCAATAATTGTGAGATTTTTTTTTCAGAGGGAGGGGTGTAAAGTGCCAATGACCACCAATAATTTGATCTTTTTTGTGAAGTAGTGGTTGTTTCTGATCTTCAGTAACTGTAAGATTTGTTTTTTGGGTTGTGTAAAGTGCCAATGACAACTAATGATTATAGGATTTTTTTTAAAGGGGGAGGGGGAGTTTAAAGTGATTCTAACCACCAGCATTTGTGAGATTGTTTTTTTTTTTTTTTTTTGGGGGGGGGGGGGGGTAAAGTGGCACTGATCACCAATGTTTGTGGTATTTTGTTTAACCGCTTCCGCACCGCCCCACGTGCATTTAATACAGCAGGACGGCCCTTCAGCGCGAAATCACGTACCTGTGCATGATTTTGGTTTCCAGGTCTGGGGTGAGCGCTTGCGCAGCCGGCGACCCATTCCCGCTGTGATTGGACTCAGCGGGAGCCAATCTGCGGGTTCCGGCCCACCCGATGTTCGCCGGCACCGGCGATTGTTACCAAGAAAGGCAGAACGGCCAATGTAAACAAGTCAGATTGCCATTCTGTCAGAGGGGAAGATAGAGATCTATCTTGTGTTCCTGCTAAGCAGGAACACGGATCTCCGTCTTCCCCCAGGCAAAGCACCCCCCTTCTCCTCCCCACAGTTAGCAAGCACTCCCAGGGAACACAGTTAACCCTTTGATCGCCCCTGATGTTAACCCCTTCCCTGCCAGTGTCATTAGTACGGTGACAGTGAATTTTTTTTTTTAGCACTGATCACTGTATCAGTGTCACTGGTCCCCAAAAAGTGTCACTTAGTGTCGGATTTGTCCGCCACAAGGTCGCAGTCCCGCAGAAAATCGCTGATCGACGCCATTACTAGTAAAAAAAAAAAAAATTCCATAAATATATCCCATGGTTTGCAGCCGCGATTACTTTTGCGTAAACCAATCAATATATGCTTATTGGTATTTTTTTTTTTTTTATACCAAAAACATAGCAGATTACATATTGGCGTAAATTGATAAAGAAATTCTATTTTTTACTTTTTTTTTTTAATTGAATTTATTTTTATCTATCTGTCTAAAAAAAATGATATAACATGAATTTGGGTACAGAGTTGCATGGCAAAGTAATTGTTAGTAGACATGTGTACTGCTGAAAAATTTGTTAGTTTTCGTTTCATTCATTTTTTTTTCCGCATCTAAACAAATTGAACAGAACAAATTAATAATAATAAAAAGTTTTTATTATTTTTATTTATTATTATTATTATTATTATTATTATTATTAGTGGAATTTCCTTTCAAATTTGGCTGTTAGTGAACATGACGAATACAAATTTATCCGTAGTTGCGAATTTTCCGAAATAACGAATGCCGTATCTAAACGAATGGAACGTAACTAATTTAATAATAAAAAGTTTTTATTTTTATTGTCATTTATTACTATTACCGTATTTATCGGCGTATAACACGCACAGGTGTATAACACGCACATTAGGTTTAAGAGGGAAGTTTCAGGAAAAAAACTTAAATTTTGAATAAGGAACTTTGAAACAAAATAAGGGTCAGTGCCCATCTGCAGTCTCACCATTACCATCAATACAGCCTGATCAATGCCAATCTGCAGCCTCACAAGTGCCATCAATGCAACCTCATCAGTCCACATCAATGCAGCAGTCTCACCATTGCCATCAGTGCAGCCTGATCGATGCCCATTTGCAGCCTAGAGGGGACAGGGAGGGGGGCGGGACGAGCGCAGACAGATTATATACAGAGAGAATCTCCTATTATAGACAGAACACTGGTCCAATGGCGGCCCAGGAGACAGGACTTCTTATTACAGAGGCCGCCAAGTAAACAGGAGATTCTCACTGTATGTAATCTGACAGCGCCCGTCCCGCCCCCTCCCTGTCCCCTCCAAGGCAGCTAAAATTGAAGCATTGGTGTATAACACGCACGTGCTATTTTCACCCGAGTTTTAGGGTGAAAAAGTGAGTGTTATACGCCAATAAATACAGTAATTTGTTACATTCCATTAGTTTAGATACGGCATTCGTTATTTTGGAAAATTCGTAACTTCGGATAAATTCGTATTCGTTATGTTCACTGACAGCCAAATTTGAAAGGAAATTCCAATACCTATAATTTAATAGTTAGTAACAGTTAAGTTATTTTTAGTTAGTTATTATTTCAGATTTCCGGATTTTCGTTGTTATTTTCGTTCTTTTGAATTCTTGTTTATTTGCGAATTTCCTAACTTTCCAATTTTCATATTTTCGTAATTCTAATCTATGAATTTTCCAATTATTCGAATTTCGAATTTCTGAATTTTAAATTTTCGAATTTCTAAATGTCCGAATTTCCAAATTTTCGGATTGTCGAGTTTCGAATTTACGAATATTCGAAAAAATTATTCGTATTCGAAAATATTAGTTAAAAAACTAATTCGGAACAAAACAAATTGCACATGTCTAATTGTTAGTCTCACAGCACAAAGAAATGGCCTGTTAATGAAGGGGGGTTGCAAGCTAGTAGTTAGGTGATTAATAGGTTGGACACAGCTGGTGACAAGTCACTCGGTAGAGTAGCTCGCTGTGGGCGATAGTCCTGCCAATTGGCAATACAAACATGCACAGGAATAGGACTGCCACGGCTCGCAGACGCGGCTGCGTTCTCAGGTATATGTGGCGCACCGCGAGCTACAAGTCGGAGGTATTTTTATCTCTCTTATCACGCTTCTTGCTGCACGGGAGTCTGCACTCCGGGACTTAACCGAGACCTCTTCATCTCCCACCTGCTGCAAATCAACGCTTGCCACTTTGGGGAGAGAACTGCGAATTGATGCAATCAGCGGGATTGCAGAGCTGCCATGGGCTGCTGATGAAATGGTAAATAGGAATATTGGTATATTTCAGGTTATTTCTGACTCTTGTCTGGTTACAGAGCCATCTAGGATTTGTGTTCTTTCTCAGGGAGACCAAGGCGTGTCTGGACAGGTGGGACCAGAAGGTGGCGGTGGACACATGGGCTCCCCTGGCATTCGTGGGATGACCGTTACCGGTCCGATGGTACAGTGACCTTTTTTTTTCCCAGGGTCCTTGTTGGCTAGCTTTGAATTTCTAAAGTGAGATGTTCGGAGGGGACAATGGGTTAGCTCAATCTACAAAACACCTCCTCCTATGTTAGGGGTGAAGAGGGGTAGAGAACTCAAAATGCACTTCCTGTCCTCGGTTGACAACGCTGTTACTCGGTGAGTACGGTGAGTAAGCGTTGTCGCCCTAGGACAGGAAGTGCATTGGGCTTCGATCACACTTGTTTCCTTGTAGGAACGCTTGCTTTCCCGCAACGCACAAGCATGCACTGCTCTTTTACAGATGTGTGGCGGTGCCATTAATTCTTAATCGCACCCCCACACATCTTGGTAACATATGTGCCAAAATGAATGGCACCACATTACCATGCGTTTTTGGTGCAGTTACATTTTTAAAATGATGGACCATTTTGTAATGAGTGGCTGTTACCACATACACTCTTGGAAATTTGTTTGTTCAGGAAAAAATTTCCAACCGGCTTACCCAGATTTTTTCATTGCTGCGGTTGAAAACAAATGTGCATTTAATCCCACTTCGAATGTCCATTTAATCCCACTTCGAATGTCCATTTAATCCCACTTCGAATGTCCATTTAATTCCACTTCCAATGTCCATTTGATCCCACTTCGAATGTCCATTTGATCCCACTTCCAATGTCCATTTGATCCCACTTCCAATGTCCATTTGATCCCACTTCCAATGTCCATTTGATCCCACTTCCAATGTCCATTTGATCCCACTTCCAATGTCCATTTGATCCCACTTCCAATGTCCATTTGATCCCACTTCCAATGTCCATTTGATCCCTCTTCCAATGTCCATTTGATCCCACTTCCAATGTCCATTTGATCCCACTTCCAATGTCCATTTGATCCCACTTCCAATGTCCATTTGATCCCACTTCCAATGTCCATTTGATCCCACTTCCAATGTCCATTTGATCCCACTTCCAATGTCCATTTGATCCCACTTCCAATGTCCATTTGATCCCACTTCCAATGTCCATTTGATCCCACTTCCAATGTCAATTTGATCCCACTTTGAATGTTACTTGATCCCACTTTGAATGTCCATTTGTTCCGACTTTGAATGTCCATTTGTTTCGACTTTGAATGTCCATTTGATCCCACTTTGAATGTCCATTTGATCCCACTTTGAATGTCCATTTGATCCCACTTTGAATGTCCATTTGATCCCACTTTGAATGTCCATTTGATCCCACTTTGAAAGTCCATTTAATCCCACATAAATTGTCCATTTGATCCCAACTTAAGCTGGCCATACTATCAGCCAAACTCCTACCTTTTTTCACTGAGACTCCACCATGCATCAGTGGACCTCCCCTTCTCTAAAAGGCACTCGAGGACCCTTGGAGATTTAAAAACTATCCATACACCAGTTGAATTTTCTGTGAAAGTTTTCTTTTTAAGAACATTCGTTCAATTTTCTAATAGTGGGGTCAAATCATTGTTCGTTTTCAACCATAAATATAACAAAATTCCAAGAAGAACGATTAATTTTTTTTTTTATTGAACTAGCAAATTTCTAACAATGAAGGTCCATTTGTTTCAAACTCGAATGTTAAAAAGCTAAGTCGAATGACATTCATCAAACTGTCGAATGTACTGGGAATGTTTGCACAACTGTTTGTTTAAAAATTTACTATTGTATAGCCATCTTTGTGATTAGAAAAATCCAACAAATGATCTTAAAATCAAAAACTTTGGACCACTAGTGTATGACCAGCTTAAGGACATCTAAGGACTCCTAACAAGTGGCAAGCTAATATATTACATTTACCTCTTTGGTTTTAGATATACTTTAATGAAAGCTTTGAATTTATTAATGAAAACAACTAATGAAATGACATTAATATGTTAAAGCTTCTATGAGATTTTGGTGATTGGATTTAAATGCTTTAATATATTCATCAAAAACTTCCTTTTATTAGCGTATTAGATGATGGAGGAGAACAGGATTAGAATAGAGGATTATGGGGGAGATATCCTTCAGATCTGGTCTCTTTGTCAGGAACTGCTGAGACATGCTATCTGGGTGACATTTAGAAATTATTGTCTTTTCATGTTGTAGGGACCTCCAGGGATGAAGGGTGAAAAGGGTGACATTGGAAGTCCAGGACTACAGGTAAACGAACAGAATGTGTCTATGATTGTGAGCACACTGGCATGACCGAAGTTGGAGTAGAAGAAGCGCTATCCATCAGCTGGGAGCTCTGAGTTCCAGGGGAATGGAGTACATCCATGATCTAAAAGCTCTGAGTTTAAGGGCAATGAGATATATCTGTGAGCTGGGTGTGCTGAGTTTTGGGGGATTGGAGTATATCTATGAGTTCTGGGGGAAGGGAGTATTTTCATAAGCTGGGAGCTCTGAGTTCAAGAGGAATGGAGTAAATCCATGAGTTCCTGGGAATGGAGTATATCCATGAGCTGGGAGCTTTGAAGCCCACTCAGGGGAATATCCATGAGTTCTGGGGGAACGGAGTATATCTGTGAGCTGGGATTTGTGAGTTACAGGGAATGGAGCCTATCCATGAGTTTTGGGGGAATGGAGTATTTTCATGAGCTGGAAGCCTTGAGTTCCAGAGGAATGGAGTATATCCATGAGTTCTGGGGGGATGGAATATTTCCATGAGCTGGGAGCACTTAGAGAGGAATGGAGTAAATCCATGAGTTCTGGGGGAATGGAGTATATTCATGAGTTGGCAGTTCTGATGTCCAGCTGAATAGAGTATATCCATGAGCTGGGAGCTCTGAGTTCCAGGGAATGGAGTTTTTCCATGAGTTTTGGGGGAATGGAGTATTTTCATGGGCTGGGAGCTCTGAGTTGCAGGGAGATGGAGTATTTCCATGAACTGGGAGCTCTGATTTCCACGGGAATGGAGTATTTTCATGACCTGGGAGCTCTGAGTTGCAGGGAGATGGAGTATTTCTATGAGCTGGGAGCTCTGATTTCCAGGGGAATGGAGTATTTTCATGAGCTGGGAGCTCTGATTTCCAGGGGAATGGAGTATTTTCATGGGCTGGGAGCTCTGAGTTGCAGGGAGATGGAGTATTTCCATGAGCGGGGAGCTCTGATTTCCAGGGGAATGGAGTATTTTCATGAGCTGGGAGCTCTGAGTTGCAGGGAGATGGAGTATTTCCATGAGCTGGGAGCTCTGATTTCCAGGGGAATGGAGTATTTTCATGAGCTGGGAGCTCTGAGTTGCAGGGAGATGGAGTATTTCCATGAGCTTGGAGCTCTGAGTTCCAGGGGAATGAAGCACATCCATGAGTTTTGTAAGAATGGAGTTAATCCATGAGTTCTGGGGGAATGGAGTATATTTATGAGCTGGCACTTCTGAGGTCCAGCGGAATAGAGTATATCCATAAGCTGGGAGCCCTGAGTTCCTGGGAATGGAGTATATCCATGAGCTGGGAGCTTTGAGGCCCACCCAGGGGAATGGAGTTTATCCTTGAGCTGTGGGGGAATGCAGTATATCTATGAGCTGGGAGTTATGAGTTGCAGGGAATGGAGCATATCCACGAGTTCTGAGGAAATGGAGTATTTCCATGAGCTGGGAGCTCTGAGTTCCAGGGGAATGAAGCATATCCATAAGTTCTGTAGGAATGGAGTAACTCCATGAGCTGGGAGCTCTGAGTTCTGTTCTCCATTCCCCTGGAATTCAAAGCTCCCAGCTCATAGATGTACTCAATGAGTATATTCATGAGGTGAGGGCTTTATGTTCCAGGAGAATGGAGCATATTCATGTGGTGGAAGCTCTGAGTTTTAGGGGAATGGGGTATATCAATAAGGGGAGAGCATATATCCATGAGCTGGGAGCTCTGATTTATGGAGGAATGGAGTACATCCGTGAGCTGGGAGTTCTGGGAGAATGGGACATATCCATGAGTTCTGAATTAGGAGATGGATTAGGAATCTTGACTTCCCTGGCTGCTTGCTTGTTCCAGGTCATTGACCTCCTATTAAATATAGTCAAGATGACAAAGATTCCAGCATTTGAGAAAAATCTGCTTTGATTCTGGTTGAGTTTATTTGATCTTGTTGCCGCCTTATAATCGTACTCTCTGTTTTTTTAGGGTCTTCTGGGCCCCGAGGGGAAGGCAGGAAAGGATGGGAGCATGGGACCCAAGGTAGGAGTGTTGAAGTCCATCAGTAGATCCTTCAGTTTTCTCCACATACACTATATTGTCAAAAGAATTGTGACACCTGCCTTTACACGCACATGAACTTTAATGGCATCCCAGTCTTAGTCTGTAGGGTTCAATATTGAGTTGGCCCACCCTTTACAGCTATAACAACTTCAACTCTTCTGGGAAGGCTGTCCACAAGGTTTAGGAGTGTGTATATGGGAATGTTTGACCATTTTTCCAGAAGCGCATTTGTGAGGTCAGGCACTGATGTTGGACCAGAAGACCTGGCTCGCAGTCTCCACTCTAATTCATCCCAAAGGTGTTCTATCAGGTTGAGGTCAGTACTCTGTTCAGGCCAGTCAAGTTCCTCTACCCCAAACTCGCTCATCCATGTCTTTATGGACCTTGCTTTGTGCACTGGTGTGCAGTCATGTTGGAACAGGAAGGGGCCATCCCCAAACTGTTCCCACAAAGTTGGGAGCATGAAATTGTCCAAAATGTCTTGGTTTGCTGACGCCTTAAGAGTTCCCTTCACTGGAACTAAGGGGCCAAGCCCAACCCCTGAAAAACAACACCACACCATATCCCCCCCCCCCACCAGTGCACAAAGCAAAGACAATAAAGACATGTATGAGTGAGTTTGGGGTGGAGGAACTTAACTGTCCTGCACAGAGTACTGACCTCAACCCAACTGAACACCTTTGGGATGAGTTAAAGCGGACACTGCGACCCAGGACTTCTCGTCCAACATCAGTGCCTGACTTCACAAATGCACTTCTGGAAGAATGGTCAAACATTCCCATAGACACACTCCTAAACCTTGTGGACGGCCTTCCCAGAAGAGTTGAAGCTGTTATAGCTGCAAAGGGCGGGCCAACTTAATATTGAACCCTACGGACTAAGACCGGGATGTCATTAAAGTTTATGTGCATGTAAAGGCAGACGTCCTGATACTTTTGACAATATATAGTTTATGTGTGAGCACAGCTATAGGTGTGATAGGATATAAATATGTATGTGTGGAATGAAGTCTCTACACATAGCTTTATTCATCTTTTTTTTTGTTTTGGTTAGAGCGGGATCGGTTAGAACCTACGTCTGTTTTTTTTATTGCTGTCTGTGTCTCCATTTGGGAGATCATCCTTCACTTCACTTACTTCACTATGTAACCTTCTGTATTGAAGACAAAACAGGAAGTAGGAGAAAAAACCTTGAGGAGAGTTGTCACTGGACACAGGTGTCCCCTTTGAAGGATTTCTCTACACCTCCTGTGCCAGAAACACCCAGTTGAACCTTGATGGGCAGGGTGTCACCATAACGGGAAATAAAAAATATCCTCTTGGTGATGATGCAAAGAACAATAAATCCTATCATCTCTATAGTGGTGAAAAATGTTTTTTTTTGCCGGGGAAATTTCTCCTTTCTGTCCCATAGATAGTCGGACAAAAAGTTAGTCAGGTGTATGTACACAATGTAGTTTAGGAGTATGTAATATACACAGTACAGGGGTCAGGAGTATGTAATGTACATGGTGCAGGGGTCAGGACTCGGGAGTATGTAATGTACACGTTGCAGGGGTCAGGAGTATGTAATGTACACGGTGCAGGGGTCAGGAGTATGTAATGTACACGGTGCAGGGGTCAGGAGTATGTAATGTACACGGTGAAGGGGTCAGGAGTATGTAATGTACACAGTGCAGGGGTCAGGAGTATGTAATGTACATAGTGCAGGGGTCAGGAGTATGTAATGTACATGGTGCAGGGGTCAGGAGTATGTAATGTACATGGTGAAGGGGTCAGGAGTATGTTCTGTACATGGTGCAGGGGTCAGGAGTATGTAATGTATATGGTGCAGGGGTCAGGAGTATGTAATGTACACGGTGCAGGGGTCAGGAGTATGTAATGTACACGGTGCAGGGGTCAGGAGTATGTAATGTACACGGTGCAGGGGTCAGGAGTATGTAATGTACACGGTGCAGGAGTCAGGAGTATGTAATGTACACAGTGCAGGGGTCAGGAGTATGTAATGTACACGGTGCAGGGGTCAGGAGTATGTAATGTACACAGTGCAGGGGTCAGGAGTATGTAATGTGCAGAGTGTAGAGGTCAGGTGTATGTATTGTACACACTTCAGGGAGTCAGGTGTGTGTAATGTACTGAGTACAGGGGCACACAATGTAAGGGTAAGGAGTATGTAATGCACACAGTCCAAGGATCAGGAGCATGTAGTGTACACAGTTCCGGGGCAAGTGTATGTAATATACTAAGTACAGGGGTCAGGTGTACACAGTGCAGAGGTTAGGAGTATTTAATGTGCACAGTGCAGGAGTCATGTGTGTTTAATGTACACAATGTAGTGGTCAGGTGTATGTAATATATATGCTGAATACAGGGGTCAGGTGTATGTAACATACCCAGTGTAAGGAACAGGACTATGTAATGTATTGTAATGTTCACAGTGCAAGTGTATGTATTGTACACACTTCAGGGAGTCAGGTGTGTGTAATGTACTGAGTGCAGGGGTCAGGAGCATGTAGTGTACACAGTGCAGGAGTCAGGTGTACATAATATGCTGAATACAGGTGTATGTAATGAACCCAGTGTAAAGGTCAGGACTATGTAATGTACACAGTTCAGGAGTAGGGTGTGTGTAATGTACTGAGTACAGGTGTCAGGTGTGTGTAATGTACACAGTGCAGGGGTCAGGAGCATGTAGTGTACACAGTACAGGGGTCAGGTGTATGTAATGTACTTAGTACAGGGGTCAGGAATATATAATGCTCACAGTGCAGAGGTCAATGTATGTACTGTACACACTTCAGGGGTCAGGAGCATGTAGTGTACACAGTGCAGGGGTCAGGTGTATATAATGTACACACTTCAGGGTTCAGGCGTATGTAAATTGTGGTAGTGCCAAGAACTTTATGGGAAAAAAAAAACTCTGCCCACTTCCCTAATTTAGGTACAAAATGGAGAATTTTTCCTCTATGGGACTTTATAAGGCAGAACAGTAGAATTGTATCAAAAATTATACATTTTAGAATAAGTTAAAACATGGTGAGATTGAATAAAAAATCGGATGCATATATACAAAATTTGGGTGATAGTAACAGAGAAAATTGCAACGATACAATAAACGCCACTAAACTCTGTCCTGATAATTAGACTAGGACAAAAAATCCCGACGCGTTTCAAGGTTGGAAATGATGAAACCTCTTCTTCAGGAGCTAGTGGTGAAGTGAATTGTTATCTGAATTTTTTTTTTTTTTTTTACAAAGAAGACATCAGTAAACAGTCAAAATACATTGTACCGTGTTTTAACTTATTCTAATAAATTTATAATTTTTGATACAATTCTACTGTTCTAAGACTCTCTGCCTTATAAGGTCCCATAGAGGAAAAATTCTCCAGGAGTATGTAATGTACACAGTGCAGAGGTCAAGTGTATGCAATGTACAGAGAAGATGTATCAGGGGTGGCTAATGCATAGAGTGCAGGGCTTAGGTGTATATAGTGCAGGGGTCAGAAGTAGCCTAGTGCACAGCACCCTCTATGTTGTGATGAGCCATACCTTGCACTAACAAATGTGAGCTAGCAGCAGGATCCGTAGATCAAGGAAGGGGAGATAATCCAGACATAGGGGCCCCTGGTGTCAGCTGGGAGCCCGGCTCTCTAGGAGGAGAAAAGAAGTGCCAACAGTGATTGGACAGGATGAGTGACACACACAGACTTACACATGCGATTCCTCCCTGTGATTTGGAAAGGCAGCCCCCCCCCCCCCCACACAGTCCTCTCTTCTTCTAGCTGGAGACTGGTGGGCAGAGCTCATTCTCCTCTAAAGTTTTCAGATAGGTCTGGGGCCCCTTATGAAGCTGCACTGAGGACACCCACAAGCAGCCCTAGGTCCCATCAGGTCAGCAGAGGGGTCTGGACCTGCTTCACGAGAGCTGGCCTGGTTCTACCCCTGCCCTGCCCCCCCCCCACACATTTCTCATAGGGAAAGACTTAGAGCTTCTGACCATGTTTGATTGCCGTCTCTGCCTTCAAGTCCCAGTGACCACCGCACTCCCCCATTTCTTGTATGGGTGTCACAGGGACAGGAAGTGAGTGAAAATGTCCCAGTGGGGTCACAGACAGAACTAATCATTTTACAGAATGGATTGCTTTTTAAAAAATCTATTTTATAACGATTGATGATTTTTTTTACTTCTTTCATGTAACAGAAGATGTAGCAGTTTTGCGGCCAAACGTGCCCAGAACACAGATTCTTTCCCTGCTAAAATGTTCCCAGAATATATTTCGGCACTGTTACCAAGCAGCGACCTATAAATAGCTGCCACTTATCGAAGTGTTTCTCCGGCGGAAGAGATCAATAAGCAGACAGAGTGACAAAGGTGTCCGATGCGTATCTTCTCTTCTGGTGGACCCCATAGGGGGCACATAGCTGAGTCCACAAGGACTGTGAATGTCCCCCCCCCCCCCCCGGATTCCCGTTCCCACATTCTAGTAATGACACATTCACTGGGCTTTTTTTTTTTTTTTTTGAAGATTTCCCCCCGTCCTGCGCTTTTTCCAAATTGTCATCGCTCGCAGCCTGACTCTCTGACATCTCATTATACATCTCCCAGTTAGCAGACAAATGTGACCTTTTAATATTCACTTGTATTGGGCTTCCTGCTGAGAACAGAAGTCGGCTGCTCAATAAATCATTCTTAGCGACGAACTTGCTACGGATAAAAAGTCACCGGGTTTGGGGGTTTATGCAATAACTCTGGGACGTGTTTTTTTTTAACACTGCCTGGAAATCGTTCCTAAAAGTTCCTAAAACAAAAGTCAGAGAAGACGCAAAAGGCAAAGAGAGCGGTATAGTTCTCGCCCCTTGTTAATTTGTGCGCTGGCTTCTGCCTGGTGGGACACTCCACGGTACAAAGGAAGTGCAGGAGAAAAAGTATTCTTCTTCTTACCCTTGTATGTTACTTTCTTACAAACTCACATAAAAATAGTAGAAAAGAAGCTAAGGGAAGAAGGGGAAGAAGGAGTTAAAAAAAAAGAAAAAAAGAATTTGCATTACCTAAGGGTTGTTAAACTTTTATTACACTGGGATAGGCGTGCTCTCTTCATGTTCTCTGAAGGAGTGAGATGTCCATTTAATATCATGAAAGTGGATCTTCAGAAAACAAGCACCAAACCAAAAGTTGAAACTGTCCAAGAGGCCTTCATTGTACATAAAAGCAGGGAATCGTCCACGAACAATCTTCTTTATTAGAAAATGCGGTAAAAATCCACAGTACTGATGCGTTTCAGCCAAGATTGCCCTTACTTATAGCAAGCTTACTATATGAGTAAGGCCATTCGTGGCTGAAACGCGTCAGCCCTGTTTTATCTGTGGACTTTACCCCGTTTTCTAATAAAGAAGATTGTTCAGCCCATGGATAAGTTTTGGATTTTATCTACTGTATACTTGCAGGGTATACCGGAGCCTTAGCCGCAGTGCAGCATTTCTACACTGGATATTGGATCCATCTGGGTTGAGCATAGTGAGTTTCGTTTAAAAGATGCCTTTATTATTTGTAAACCAATCACATAAAATCAGCCAACACCTTCAGGGGAAATTGCACCTCCCACTCTTCATCAGGGTTTAATAAATGGAAAAGGACTTGAATGGACTCAAGGGAAATTTTAACCAAAATGAATCCATGAGAATCTCATCTGTTTAACTGCAATTGAATGTCTTTTTAGTACGAAGCTTTTCTTACACTGTTTGCTATAGGTGCTCCACTTTATGTACATTGTGCTGTGTTGTGCAACAATTCCTAGCAGCTAATCAAATGTTATCTGGCAACAAAGAGCCCATGGTAAGCTCGAAGCTGGTAGCTGGGGGGGCGTTCCGGTGTACTGCTAAGTGAACCTATAGGTGTGTGTCAGATATACTGTGCTCCCTGGCTCCTATGTATACTTTATCAGTGTTTTGTTTTTTTGTTCTTCTTATTTCTAGGGCGTACGGGGATTGGAGGGGAATACAGGCCCTTCTGGCCCCCCAGGACCTCGGGTAAGAAAAGCAATGACAAAAATTTCTAAACTTCACTTGTAGACATGTTTGCCTAAAATTAGACTCTTTGATTTACTAGTAGAGTCAGAGGTGACTACCGATTCCAACTATATATGAAAACAGCACCAGCACCTCCAGAAAAGCTCCCCTTACTGGTATCTGGGGTGCTGCTCTGCCTGGGCCTGAATAAAGGAAGTGGGGTTTGTTGGCATGGAGGAGGGATTGGTTTGCATGAATTTAGGGTTGTTTGGCATGGGCATTGGGTTGTTTGGCATGGGCATTGGGTTGGTTGGCATGGACATTGGGTTGGTTGGCATGGACATGGGGTTGGTTGGCATGGATTCAGGGTTGGTTGGCATGGACCTCTTTTGCTTCTAAAGACCAGCCCCAAGAGGGCTTCCTTAATGCCCCTTTTCCTGGACCTGGACTTACTAGTAGAGTCAGAGGTGACTATTGCAACCAACTATATATGAAAATGGCACCAGCGTCTCCAGCATAGTTCCCCTTACTGGTGTCTGGGGTGCTGCTCTGCCTGGGCCTAAATAAAGGAAGTGGGATTAGTTCTCTTGGGCTTGTTTGGCATGGACGTAGGCTTGTTTGGCATGGACGTAGGGTTATTTGGTATAGACATGGGGTTGTTTGACATGGATGTAGTGTTGATTGGCATGGACCTATATTGCTTCCAAAGGCCAACCCCAAGAGAATTTCCTCATTGCCCCTTTTCCTGGACCTGGACTTACTAGTAGAGTCAGAGGTAACTAGTGCTACCAACTATGGAGTCAACATGGAGGTTTGATTGATTGGTTGGCATGGACATGGAGTTGGTTGACATGGACGTAGGGTTGGCTGGCATGGATGTGGGGTTGGTTGGCATTCAATTCTATTGCTTTCCGATGACCAACCCCAAGAGGGCTTCCTCAATGCCCCTTTTCCTGGATCTGTTTTTTTTAAAGCTTTACTCACAGTGATAACAATATCGACTTCAAGCTCATACTAACAAGGTCAATATAAAATACATCAAGATGATCTCTCGTACATTGAATTGACCCTATACCTCCTTTAGGATCCTGTATCTTTTCAGCTCTACCTTGCTGTCGTGTACTCATACACCTGACCCCAGGCTGTCCGGATGATCACCATGTCTTTGCGTTCTGATGGACCACCCCTGTGGATCATCCTTTGGTCAGGATGCAATTTTGTAGTTGCTCTCTACTGCTCCCAAAGATGTAGCCAATATGGGCCAAACACATTTAAACTCTAAGTGAATAACATTTAGCTTGCTAATGCCCCGTGTATTAAAAAAATGCAGTTTTTCAATGAAAATACTTTTTTCCCCCTTCGGCACATCTCAGTGCTGCTGATCTCCTGCGGCCTCTTTCTTGTCTTCATGGACTTCTGTGATGGCTGCATGGTATTTTATAGGATGGCTTTCCTGATGGTGCATTGAAATGGCCACTTGTAGTCTCCAGTGAGACATGGAGACAACGCAAGAGCACACTTGGTATATAGATGGAGTGTGGTCACCCTATAACAGGAAGTGCCTAAACAAGGATGTTCTGGGCAGGAAGACCCACTATTATTTTAATTAGGGCTGCAGATTTAAAAAGATTGTAATTTACTTTTTAAATTGAATTCGTAGTTTACTGATTGGCATGGCAATTTCGCATCTACAGATCCTACGCAGGCACGCATTCGATTTGTGCTGCTTTGTTAGAACCCCAGTGATCCACAACAAGTCCATTTATTAAACATATTCTTTATTTATTACGAAGATCCAACAGAAAATCACCCAGTGAGGAGAAATCACGAAGCCACCATGTCACGGATCATCAGCAAGCCTTCCATGAATAGTAGAGAACAGAAATGATAAAGAGACTAAACAAAACTTGAAACTAAGACAAAAAGACTAATGAGTGGAAAGTTCTGGATCATCAGTTCCAGACAGCGATTTAGTAAAAAAAAAAAAAAAACAAATTTAATCAACATTACCGCAGAGCCATTCAAATCGCCATTATGCAAATCGACGTAAACGACCCCGGTTCACTTTCGCTAGCGACAAAAAAATTAAAAGTTTGTAGCGTTAAATTTATCATGCAAATGAAAATATGTACATGAGCGGCGCTGCCACGGAGTCCCGTTTTTTAAATTCTGACCGAAATAAAAAAGAAAGTTTGCAGCGCTAAATTTATCTTGCAAATTAAAATATGTATATGAGCCGCCCTGGCACGGAGTTCCATGTTTAAATTCATGACTGCATTATTTTGGGTATCATTTATTATGTATAAGTGCGTTCACTTATTTATGATGTTACATTATAATACAATACAATAATACTGCTTATCTATTAAGCTAAAAGGCTCCAGCTGGGATCCGAATGGAACCTGACTTCTTTCATTTGTTAACAATAAAACAGTGATTTGTCCATATGTACAGCCAATGAAATGGTAATGTTGTTTTAAGTTGGGCTGATGATCTGCAATCTTTCTTTATATTTCAGCAAATCTCTGGGCAAACTGCTAAATACATGACTGAAATTCATATAGGTGTATTGTTTTACTTGCCAAAGGACTTTAATTCAGTTCAGCCGGTCTTGGATTCATATATGTACTGCCAGACAGCATTGGTGGGAGGATGACTCCATCTGTGGTATCCCAGTCTGGTGGCTTTCTGTATCACCTGTCTGCTCCTTGGGAGGTCCTCCTTATGGTGGTCTTCTCTTATAGGCTACCTAAATTCCTCCCCCTGCAGAAATTCCTTTGGCTTATCAGCACTGGGCAACACAATAAGGCCTGGTTGGCCTTCTGCTGAAATAAACAAAAAAGCACTGCAACCTCTGCTCCAATATTCAAGAGGTTCTTAAAACCCGGTGTTCTGGCTAACAGGTCTCTGGAAACCTCATACGAAACACAGCCGGTGCAATGGTAGACATCAACAAAACCGTTATCCTTTATTAAGCATAGTAAGATATAGCCATATGCCAACGTGTTTCGTTCATCCAGACCTTAAGCCTAAAACGTATCAACTTCCCTTCCGAATGATGAAGGATCTGCAGCTGGGTCTGTCTGGAGGATGGGCTAGTTTTAAGGAAGTTGTGTTGGGAGCACTGCACCCAAATGAGGAATCGCATTTGATCTCTGGTTCAATGGATACAGCTCTTTGTTATACAGAGGGGTATCCCTCAGGGTCCCCGCAATAGTCTCAACAAAGTGTAAAAACCTAAGCATGAAAGTCCAATAAAAGCTTATTAATCTTGATAAAAAATCTGAAGACATCGCCAACACATTTCCAGACTCAAAACTCCCTTCATCAAGGTCAAGCTCCAAGACAATATAAAATAATGTAAATTTGGAAGACCAGAAATTTTGCAAGCAAACCAAAGTATGGTGCACTATCAAATAATATGTGTAACCTTCTAAAATCTGTCTACACCTATCATAAAAAGTCTGTATTATCGGGAAACTGTCTATACACATCATTAAAATGTGCATATAAATTAGGGCTGCGGAAATTAAAGATTAATTCCTTGATTAACCGTTAATTTTTTTGATCGATCAAAATTCTTTTGATCGGTATTCACCTCTCCGCCAGCTTCCGGGTCTTCAGGGAGTTCCGGCGGAGATCTGGTGACGTCACGAACATCGACGTCACCGGACTCCTCCCCCCTTCCCCAGGTGCCTCCGTCTGCTAACGAAGGGAAGGGGGGAGGAGTCTGGTGACATCGATAAGCCCCGCTCTCCTGTAATTTGCCCAGTAAAACTCCATGTCTCCCCTCCTCAGGAGAGGATTTGTAGTACACAGCCCCTTCACATGTATTGCCTTCTAGAGATATTGGGTGCTGTAGTTCCATAAATGTCTACTAGAGAGGCAGTGTCTAGTGCACTGTATGGATCTGTATGTGCATTATAATTAAATGAAATTAGTCGATTAATCGATTAAAAAAAAAAAACGATTAATCGAACACGAAAATTTAATCAGTAACAGCCCTAATATAAATACATAACATTATTATCTATTCTGCTTTCCACTATAAAAATTCAGTGAAAAAAAGTGATAAATGTTAGTGGGTCTAGAAGTATCCTCTATACTATCCTAAATATAGAGGACCGTGAACAATCAAAAAGTGAAAATTATATATAAAACAATACAAATTTATTACAAAGTGTAAATAACATCATACAACATGAATAAAACTGAAAAACACGATATACAGAAACAGGCCACAAATGGATAAATGGGAGAGGCCCAAACCAACTGTCAGGGGGACAGATGAAACCCAACGCGTTTCAACAAGTGAGGTAGGGGTCTTCAGGGAAAAGGAATGGGCTGAGGACTTCCAGGTGAATATAAAACAATCTACAGTGTTAATATAGACATAATTACACATAGAATTAAAAGTATTACTTATTTGGTAGACTAATCAACTAAATCATTGTCAATAGACATAGAACAGAAAGACATGAATATTGTTATCAGTACTGACCTCATGTGTTACGTGTTTCAAACAATGGAGATCGTACACTCAACATAGAAGAGGAGAACAGAAACGCCTAAGAGGGCGTCAAGCAAGCCAGAGCAGGGTGGAAATAGATCATGTCCAGATAGGAGCCCTCCCGTATCTGAGAACTACCTCCCAAAAGGGGGGCCAGAGCACTCACAGATGACAGACCAGCACGGTCTGGGGTAGCTTTCCCCTCTTTGTAACATTAATGCTGGGATAACTTTCCTTGCATTATACAAATGAACATTATATTTGATTTTTTGGTCCTAGGTTCGCTGCTGGTTATCTATCTAGCCAGCTCCTCCATATCGGGGTTAGTAACCTTGAAGTATGGGAGGTCTCTATGGTTCCATCTGCGGCAGAGCTTCATTTCAACACTAGTGGCCATTTTTAGGTGATGTGGGTCTGCGAAAGAACTTTTGCTCTTGCAAAATTCAATCTACAAACTCTAAAGCGATAGGTATGTGTATTTAGATATCTATGGTTGACTCTTACGAGTATCCTTTTACTTTATGCATTAGTTTCTTTTGTGCATTAGTTTATAATATTACTCCCCTATTCTCATCCTTCTGTTTTACATCCAGATCTGTGCTAGTCTGTCATCTGTGAGTGCTCAGGCATTTATCCATTTGTGGACTGTTTCTGTATATCATGTGTTTCAGTTTTATTCATGTTGTATGATGTTATTTACTCTTTTTGTAATAAATTTGTATTGTTTTATGTAAAATTTTCACTTTTTGAGTGTTCACGGTCCTCCAAAGTCCCATTCTTGAGGAATTTTGTTTTTACACATTGTAATGGGGATGTAGACCTGAACTTCTTTTTCTTCCAATTAGTTAAATACATTTTGTCCATTCTAAATATAGAGAGCTATGGGGTGATCAAATATAATAGTACAAACTTTGTTCGTCATATGACATCATATGTATCAATGATCAAGTACCATGAATACCAGAATGATGGACTAGCACAGAACAATACTGATCCTGCGGTCTTCTGTCCTGCCAGTTCGAGTTGTGGTGTATGGTCCTGGTGATTGGTCTTGCTGACTTCCCTCTTGCAGATGTCATCACATATAATGCACAACCAGCACATCCCCATCCTGATGACAATGTGGACACTGGCCCTGCATTGAATGTGGTGAGGTGCTTGCCCACATTTCAACTCTGGAGAGAAAAAAAACAGACCACTGCTTGTCGTGGGATGGCAGCTATAGGTAAGTATTCCTTTTTGCTAGCCCACCTCTTAGACAAACCATTCTCAACTAGGGTTCTGTGGAGTGCTGGGGTTCTTTCAGAGGTTGCTAAGGATTCATTGACCTGTGGCTGCTTAACCTTCCATCTGATAGTGCCCGGATAGTTCCAGATTCAGCACCACTTGGAAAAGCCAGTGGCATGAAACCTATGTTTTGTTTTTTTTAGTTTTTTGTAAGGAGTGCATTCTTACAAATGTAAGGAGCATTTTCCCACTGGCCTCCAATGTAAAGAGAATTATTCCCACTGACCACCAATGTAAGGGGACATTCTTCCCACTACCTCGAATGTATGGGGACATTCTTCCCACTAACCTCGAATGTAAGGGAACATTTTTCCAAATAACCTCCAATGTAAGGGGACATTCTTCCCACTAACCTTGAATGAAAGGGACATTCTTCTTACTGAAATGGTATGTGATAGTGAAAAGCGCCCCCTATCACATACCACTTCAACACTAAAGTTAGCACATTGCACTTTAAGGGGAGCAGCTTTATTTAAATTTGCACTTTTTTTTTGTAGCGCAAGGTTCCTTCCATTCTCACATTCTTCTTACTGACCACCAATGTAAGGACCATTCTTCCCACTCATCACCAATGTAAGGAGCATTCTTCCTAGTGACCTCCAATGTAAATAACATTCTACTCACTGACCTTCAATGTAAGGGACATTCTTCTCACTGACCATCACAGTAAAGGACATTCTTCCCCTTCCTCCAATGTAAGGGGCAGTCTTCCCACTGACCACCAATGTAAGGGACATTCTTGCCACTGACCTCCACTGTAAAGGGCATTGTTCCCCCTGACCTCCAATGTAAGGGGCCTTCTTCCCACTGACCTCCAATGTAAATACCATTCTACTCACTGACCTTCAATGTAAGGGACATTCTTCTCACTGACCTCCAATGTAAGGAACAATCTTCTCAATGACCTCAAATGTAAGGAACATTCTTCCCACTGACCTCCAATGTATGAGACATTCTTCCCACTGACCACCAATGTATAAGACATTCTTCCCACTGACCTTCAATGTAAGGAACATTCTTCCCAACGAGCTCCAATGTAAGGGACATTCTTTCCACTGACCTCCAATGTACGTCAAATTCTTCCCACTGGACCCAATGCAAGAGACATTCTTCCCACTGACCTTCAATTGCAGGGACATCCTAATGACAGCCAATAAATCAAATTAAATTGGGGTTTCCTTAATTATTTTTAAGTGTTCTGGGGTTAAAATGTTGCGAAAGGCTGACCTGGACAAAACCAACATTAGATCCCTCATCAGTTACCAGAGTACTAAGTGGTAGGACCAGCCTTTTCTGTTGTAATTGGAAAAAAATATAAGTGTTACTATGTCAATTTTTATCTAACTGCTAAGTTGTTGGGTCGGCCTTCAGTTTCGTCACCAGAACAATCTCAGCCATTGTAATAGGTGACTAATAAGATTTACTATAAACGTTCCCAAATTGACCGCTAAGAAGGAGGGTCTGCCTTCATTATCATCATCTGGGCAATCTCATATGCTGTAATTCGGAGAATCGTTTACACATTTGTGTAGCATTCTTAGAAGGTATCTCTGCTAGTGAAACTTCTTTTGCAGGAGATGCTTCTAATGCGACTACCAGCTCTGTGCAGAACTTCTGGAGCAAAGCAGCCAGTGACTCAGTCACTCCAGTCAGAGCCTGTACAAGAGCGGCATACAGAACGATCCTGTCTGCCATATTATAGAGAAGCGTCACTGATGAAAAATCACTGTGTCTGCAGATTGAAAAGGAAAGGTCATTCTTAATGGTGTTAAATTACAAAATGGCTGGTGTAGCAGTGATGTATGATTTACTGGATGATTATTATTATTTTTAGCAAAAGTAGACTTTCCATTTACTTCCTGCACTTATTATTCGGGGTGCTGTGAATTCTGGGAACTTGGACTAATTTGCTGTATTTGTCAACGTTACAAACAGTAGTCCTATATAGGGCAGCTTTTATTTATAGCTTTCCTATAACATCAGAGTCCAGGATCCAAGAATCCGGCAATTGTGCTCATTATATCGAATATATTACAGACATTTAGTGCTGGAACAGCAGCAGCTCAGTACAAGTCAGAAGTCAGTACCTGTAATGTATGGAGGTGTGCCAGGAAGAGAATGAGGATGGATAGAACTTTGGTGGCTACTGGCCATATTTGGGCAATGATGTCACATTACATGGTGGATAACCGCCGGGGAGCTGCCATTCAGTTAGTGTTACCATCAGGATCGGTTGCCTGCATCTACATGTCGAAAAAAAATTTTCTTTCTTTGGCGGGTGTCATTGACGATGGATTTACATGGGACATGTTTTTGGGATTTTTCGTTTGTGTCAAATGTTTGGATGTCTTTTTTTTTTTTTTTTTACTGCATCTGCCAATCTGATAACCAAATCTGGCAAAGCACCCATGTTGATGAAGACAAAGGCCTCTTCCCCACAATCCTGGACCGGTGGTTGTGGGGGTCTGAGAGTGGGGGACCTATCGGAATGTGGAAGCCAGTAGAATAATACCAGGGTGTGGTATCTGTTGGACCCATTGTTATTATCATTAAAGGAGGCTTCCAGATTCCAATAAGCTCCCCACTCTCAGACCCCCACAACCACCGAGCCAGGGTTGCGGGGAAGAGGCCCTTATCTTCACCAAAATGGGGGCAAGGTGCTTTGCTAGATTTGGATGTCAGATTGACATATGTGTTTTCCTTTGATTTCATGGAATCCCTGCTCAAATCAAACCCATGGAAGTTCAGCTCACCACTACTCAGGTGTTTACAGCAGGAGGGCCTAGGATTTTAAAGGTGGAAATGACTTTTTAGAGGGGTCACAAAACTCTCTGTGGATTATTCATCATGATTTTGCCTCCATAAATCATTCACAGTTTGTTTTTTTCTTATAAACTCATTTATTCCTTTTTTGAACTTGCCCATTACTTTAGAAACCATAGCTGTAGAGCCAAGGTCACGTGTTTTTTTAATTTTTAATTTTTGCTTTCTCCGCCACTGGACAATTGTGGATATCTCTAACAGCATAACCCAGGTTGGGCTGAAGAGGGTGCTTAGAGGAGTCTCAAAACTGTCTGTGGATCGTTACTCTTATTACTTTTTTTGCATTGCCTACCACTGGACATTTGTGGGTAACTCCAGCAGCAGAAGCAAAGGTGGAAGGGGCTGCTTAGAGGAGTCATGAGACTCTTTGTGGTAAAAAGCAAACAAATTTTCACTTCAAATAACATTCTGTTTTTACCATGACCCTGAATATTACTTGGGGGCCCTGCTCAGGCGACCATGATCTTATGAGGTGGAAGCTGCTGTGAGGGTGCAGGCTGGGAGTGGATCCGTCCTGACCTAAAACTTTTCTCGCTCCATCCAAGCCATCACCCAAACGCTTTTCACCCCAACTAAGAGGCTTAATCATGGAGGTCATTCTATTTTTACTGTTGGTCTCCATATGATGTGGTCAGTGAGGAGTGATGCCTGATCAGCTGCATAAAACGTTGAAGCCTCATGAACACTCATATTATGTTTACTACTAAATTATGGGGGTGCTTTTATAGACCAAATTACATGGGCGACTCATCTTCTACATGGTGGTACTATTTCAGTGAATATTATACGTGTCTAAATTCCATTTTTGATTTTTTATTAATACTTTTTTTTCTTTTTTAGGGGGTTCAAGGGGTCCAAGGATTAACTGGAAGTCCTGGTGAAAGAGGACCTGTTGGAGACGTTGGGCCCACAGTACGTACATGGGATCCTGACGTGTCTAGATGCTGGGCGGCCCATTTGCGGTCCGGGGCAGGTTCTATACATTTGGTGCCCTCACAAAACAGGGAATCATGGGAAATCATGTGAAATGGCTTGTGTAAGAATAGGGTGGAGGTTAGAGGGGGCAAGGGGCTGCCTGAACTACCCAATAGAGGAAACGTTTTTACATGGCCAGCACTAGCTTGATGTACCATTGATAGGATCTTGTGAATTATGGCAGATTACAGATGTTTTACAGCTTCACTGTCGTAAGCTGCTATGTGCGAGATGACGCAAATGACACTTTGAAAAATATTTTCAAGGATCCTGGTGACTGTGTGTAATGTTCTTCTTTCCATTAATTGAATGTCATTAGTTCATGAAGCAGATCCAGAAATCCAGAATACTAACACTTAGCAAACAGTTATATGAGGTGTGGAATTGTGTTTCCATTTAAAGCAGCACGGCAGTAGCTATTTTAGGATTAGCTTAACTAAAGTGATATTGCTCTAGCACAGTGAACGGCTGCGTTGTCATTGATATAATTAGTTTCTAGTGAATGGAAGCGCTGCATTCTCACTAATGTCACCAGTCTCTAAAGAAATGATAGGTCAAATTCCCAGTGATGCCACCAGACTCTAATGAAAGTGTAGCTCCAGTAGGTGCTGATGTAGTTGAACAGGTTCTTTCCCGAATTGTGCAGAGGCAACCAGGCACACAGCAATAGTCCATTCACTCCGGCTCATTCTAGGGGTTTGTCTTTTTCTGTATTTTATTGCTTGTAGGAACTGGGAAGGGGACGCGGGTGATGTGGCATCCTTTATTATATTTCTTGTAGGAACTGGGAAGGGGACGCGGGTGATGTGGGATACTCCACAACGCTTGAGCACAATTTTACAGAGGACCACTCTCTCTCAACAGTAGTGACACTGTCTTTTCACTCACAGCTGGGATAGGTTGTAGAACAGGTATAGCTAGACTTGAACAGTTTAAAGGTTCACGGCTGGGGACCCTTGAAGCAGCTTGCTGAACAGGTATAGCTAGACTGGAACAGTTTATAGGTTCACGGCTGGGAACCATCAAGCAGCTTGCAGAATAGGTATAGCAAGACTGAAACAGTCTATAGGTTCACAGTTGGGGACCATCAAGTAGCTTGCAGAACAGGTATAGCTAGACTGGTACAATCGATAGGTTCGTGGCTGGGGGCCATGAAGCAGTTTGCAGAACAGGTATTGCAAGGCAGGAACAGTCTATAGGTTTACTGCTGGGGACCATGAAGCAGTTTGAAGAATAGGTATAGCTAGATTGAAACAGTCTATAGGTTCATGGCCAGGGACCATGAAGTAGCATGCAGAACCGTTATAGCTAGACTGGAACGGTCTGTAGGTTCACGGCTGGGGACCATGAAGCAGCTTGCAGAACAGGTATAGCTAAACTATGGAACAGTCTGTAGGTTAAAGGCTAGGGACCATGAAGTAGCTTTAAGGTGCAGCACAGAAAGGAGGCTCTACACACAGAATCCTGGAATAGGATTAGTCCATAGCTGCAGCCTCTCGTAAAGTAAGCCAGCATCCATTTCCAGGAGCACCATGGCCAAGCAGCCCCCTCCTTTCTGTCAGCTCACTGATCCATTCTCTCAGGAGGGAGAAAGAGAATCTCTTCAGGGCCCCAGACTATTTAGCAGCATCCCAACCACCAACTGCCCCCCCAGGGATTAGCTAGGCCCTGCTCTATATTCAGGCTAGTCGTTTGAGTTCTCCCTCCCTAAGCTCTAGAATCTTCTTTTAGAAGCAGGGGGAAGCAATTAACTCCCAGCCTGTGAAGCACTGAATAGACCAGACTAAACAACTACTGCTCCCCTTTATACAGCAGGAGCCAAAAATGTTACTTACCTAGCAGCCTAACTAGGAGGGTGCTACAAAAATATAGGCTGCATTCTCAGTGACGTCATCAATATTTAGTAAATGGATAGGCTGCATTCTCCAAGGTGTCAGTGATCTCTATATTTATTTATAGGGTTGTATATTCTGTGGGTTCATCAATTGCTCATTATTACTTCTCTGGTTTTTCACAGGGTCTTCCTGGCACCCGAGGCGAGAAAGGCGAGAAGGTGAGTTTCAATGAACACAGCTCCATACAAAGACTAATTGCCTGTCTCTTGACCTCAGCCTCGTGTTCTGTGATAGAGCAAGACAGGAAATCATTCCACTTCTCATCAGTTCCTTTATTGTAGACATTTCCTCAACAGGACAACTGTTATTTTCAATTATGACTTTTGGTAAACAACACATACTAAATGTTTCCAGTTTGACTGAAGCTTAGTTTATCCGGTTGTGTTTAAGAATTCTTTACAACAATATTCTACTTTAAGCTCACATCTCTTAAAAACAGGGGGAACCTCAATCTGCCGCCACCATTTACCATTTGGTTAATCAGGTGTGTGAGAGACTCATACAGGGTAAGTGCTTGTCAACTGGGTGTCCACTGTTGAGAATTTTTAGTGGTCGGTGGCTATTTCTTGATGTAGATATATATGGTATTATATTCCCTCTTCTGCATATTATCATTTCTCAGCTCACATGGTAAAACTGGAAGCAGTGCTGCAGGAGAAAGATGTACAACCTGTCCCCCTTTGGGACTTGGAATTAAAACCAGGAGAACCTGGACCCCCAGGACCTCCGGGGCCGCCAGGAGAACAAGGAGCACCTGGATTTAATGGTGCATTCGGACAGCCAGCCAGGAATGGATACCCAGGAGAACGAGGTATCACATTTCTTATTCTTAAGCATTTATAAATGGGTGTCTAGAGAAAGGAGGACTGTAGATGAATCACGGTTTCCTCTTCATTTTTTTTTGTCCTACTTATCCAAGGACAATCTTGGATTTTGTCTTGCTGGGCCTTGAAGTTTACCCAATAGGTATACTTGACTTGAACTGTGGAAATTTTATACAGATCTAATTGTTTCTGGATCCTATCTTGTCTTGAATGTCTGAATGAGTACAAGTGGCTGTATTAAAGCAGATTATTGTCCAAAACTGGACGGAAGATGCTGAATAGGTAAGGGCAGGATCTGGTTGGAAGTGCTTTTTTTAGAAGTTGGACTGTGAAACCTGATTTTTCTCCTTGGTTTTGATTGCCATTTCAGTGGTTAGTCTACGTCAGGGATCTCCAAACTTTCTAAGCAAAGGGCCAGATTACTGCCCTTTTAGACTTTAGGGGGGGCAGACTGTGACCAGTGGGAGCAGAAAATGCCCTGGCATCAGTGGTCATCATTGGTTTGAATGGAAGGAATAGTGCCCCGTTGTTGGTAGCAATGGGAAGAATAGTTCCCCATCAATGGTGTCAGTGGGAGGAATAGTGCCCCATCAATTGTGTCAGCTGATGGAATAGTGCCCCAAGGGCCAGATAAAGGTAAGCCAAGGGCCACATCCGGCCCCTGGGCCACAGTTTGACGACCACTGGTCTACGTTGTTGAGCCTAGTTTAAGATTTCAGTCCAAAGGTGGACTGATACTGCTCAGTTGAAAAGTGGTCTAATGGCTTGAGTCAGTAATTAGCTTCTTATATGTCTGGTTTGCTTCGGCTACAAAATCCCTCACTTTAGTTGTAATTTTTTTTCTGGTTGATCAGGAAGTCTAACTGTGCCTGATAAAATGGGTTTTCCCAGAATATCCGTTCACTTCCACTTCCTTCATTACACTGTGAAAATTAAAAATCTTAGAGCTGATGGTACACTATATGGCCTAAAGTATGTGGAAACCCATCCATGGCAACTATATAATACTAGTGTCCAACCCGTTCATACAGGTCTAATGGTCAGGTGTCCACCAAATATTTGCACACCAAACAATTACATGGTACATGGGTAAGTTGTGCGTACTGTAGTGATAAAATGGGTGCTGTAGTGATAAGATGGCTGACACCATTAATAATGCAGAAATAATATATTTTTTTTTTACCACCATGCCGTTTTCTTGCAAGGAAATTTATATTAGATGACCAGAGTCACTAACCAGAACATTTTTGCAACAGTGTAGCTTTTAAACTACCCGGCTTTGCCCATAAATATTGGGATTTTTTAGTTGGTGACTATAGCCATCAAATAAACAGTTTCCCTTGCAAGAGCAAGATACTCTGGTGAATATTATGTTCTCTTTATGATGGTGATGGCAGGTGTGCTAACCATGGTGCTAAAGTGCCAAGAACCCATGGAGACCCCGAGAGAAATAAAAAAAACCTCTTAATTGATTTAATTCCCATGGCATCTACTAATTTATGAAATATCAGTTTCTAGTTTTGTATTCCTTTTTATATTTTCATGCATGGCCTCTGTTAATATTTTAGGATCCAAAGGACATCAAGGAGAGAAGGGAGCTCCAGGACAAAGTAAAGAAGGCCCAGCAGGACCTTCTGGAGCTATAGGTAACCACTTTTCTAGTACCTAAAAACAACACCCTGACTTTTTGTTTTAGAGCACAAATATTTCTTTATTTTCCCCTCTAGGTCTTCCAGGAAAGGATGTCTTTGGAAATCCAGGGCCCATGGGCTTTCCTGGACAGCCCGGTCCCCCTGGAAATCCAGGAATCCCTGGACATTATGGGCCTCCGGGGGTATTAGGTGGCTGTGACTCTTCTTCGTGCTATGTATCGGGTAAGTGGAGACTCCTGGTGCCTTCTGCATTTACTACACTACACTCATAAAAAGTCAAGGAAATTACCAACCAAATAGAGATGTTGCTTATGAATTATTCCGTACTGTATATTTTTTGTGGTTCTTACTGTACGTCCTGCGGTAATAGAAAGGTTGTTTTGTTTTCCTAATGCTCAGGTATCAGCATATTGGGTCAATTTCATCAAGGAGTCTGAAATAAAAATGTCTATATTTGATAGTATACATCAGCTGAACTTGCATTTTGCAGTGCAGACGTGAATCTGATTAAATGCTAAGAGAAAGAACAATTCTTATTTCAGACACCAAAAATGTCCCCATTATCATTGTGTCATTTGGGTGTCCGTGTGCCATTGTTCTTGAACTCTAAGTGTCAATGTATCCTTATTCTGGACTTTTGTTGTTCTCATATGTCTATGTGTAATCTAGAATTCTGAGTTTCAGTGTAACTTGTTCTGGAGGGTTGTGCACTTTAGCTGCCTCTTTTTTTTTTTTCCAGCACCCCAAGAGGAAATGTACCCTTGTTCTGAGATTTTGTGTTCCTGAGATGTCTACATATACTCTAGAATCCCAATTGTCAGTGTACTCCTCTTCTGGGGTTTTGTGTTCTTCAGGTGTGTCTTCATTCTAGAACCCCATATGTCAGTGTACCCTTGTTTTAGGGTTTTGCAGTCCTCCGTTATCTCTTCATATTAGATCCCCCAACCGTCAGTATACCCTTGTTGTTGGCTTTTGTATTTCTCCTTATTCTATATATATTCATTCTGGAACCGTAAGTGTCAGTGTACCTGTGTTCTGGGGTTTCGCGTTCCTCAGCTATCTCTTCATTCTAGAACCCCAAGTGTCAGTGTACCTTATTCTTGGGTTTTAAATTCCTCGCTTGTATATTTTATATTAATTATGGGACCCCTGAGTATCAGTTTACCCTTGTATTTCTCAGTTGTCTATATATGTTTTGTTCTGAAACCTTAGGTGTCAGGGTATCCTTGTTCTGGGGTTTTGTGTTCCTTGACTATCCTTTTATTCTAGAACCTCAAGTGTCAATTAACCTTGTTTTTAGGCTATTGTATTCCTCAGTTATCCTTTCATTCTAGAACCCCAAGTGTCAGTATACATCTGTTCTTGGTTTTGCGTACCTTAGTTAATCTTAATTTTAGACCCCGAAGTGTCTGCTTACCCCCGTTGTGGGGTTTTGTTTTTCACAGTTGCGTGTGTGTATATATGTATATATATGTATGTATATGTATATATATATATGTATATAATATATATATATATATATATATATATATATATATATATATATATATATATACAGTGCTGTGAGAAAGCATTTCCCCCCTTCCTGATTTTTTATTTTTTTTGCATATTTCTCACACTTCAATGATTCAGATCATCTAACTAACTTTAATATTACACAAAGATAACCAAGTAAATCCACGATGCAGTTTTTAAATTATTAATTAAGGGAAAAAAAGCTGTTCAAACCTGCCTGGCCCTATGTGAAAAAGTAATTACCCCCTCCCATGCTGAATCATGAATGAACTGTGATTAACCACAATTTTTTGGAAAGCTGCGTTAAATTTCACTTGCCACACCTAGGCCTGATTACTGCCAGACCTGTTGAATCAAGAAATCAGATAAATAGAAGCTGTCTGACAAAGTGAATCACAAAAAGCCACACATCATGCTACAATCTAAAAAAAAATCAAGAACAGATTAGAAACAAAGTAATGTACATGTATCAGTCTATGAAGGGTTTCAAAGCCATTTCTAACGCTTTGGAACTCCAGTGAACTACGGGGAGAGCCATTATCCACAAATGGAGATAACTTGGAACAGTGGTGAACCTTCCTAGGAGTGGCCGACCTACAAAAATTACTCCAAGAGTATGACGATGACTCACTCAGGAGGTCATAAAAGAACCCAGAACAACATCTAAAGAACTGCAGGCCTCACTTGCCTCGGGTAATATCAGTGTTCATGATTCAACACAGTGATCTTTGGGTTCTTCTTTACCTCTCTCACCAAGGCTCTTCTCCCCTGATAGCTCAGTTTGGCCGGAACAGCCAACAATAAGAAAGAGACTGGGCGAAAATGGCTTCCATAGGAGAGTTCCAAGGCCAAAGCCACTGCTGACCAAAAAGAACACAAAGGCTCATCTCACATTTACCAAAAAACATTTCGATTAAGTCCAAGACTTTTAGGCAAATATTCTGTAGACTGATGAGACAAAAATTTTACCTTTTGGAAGGTGTGTGTCCCGTTACATCTGGCATAAAGCTAATACAGCATTTCATAACAAGAACATCATACCAACAGTCAGACATGGTGGTGGTAATGTGATGGTCTGGGGCTGCTTTGCAGCTTCAGGATCTGGACGACTTACCATAATTGAAGGAATTATGAATTCTGAGCTCTACCAGAAAATCCTAAAGGAGAATGTCCCTCCATCAGTTCGTGACCTCAAGCTCAATTGCACTTGGGTTATACAGCAGGACAATGATCTGAATCACACCAGCAAGTCCACCTCCAAATGGTTCAAACAAAGCAAAATTTAGGTTTTGGAGTGGCCTATTCAAAGCCTGGACTTAAATCCAATTGAGATGCTCTATCATGACCTTACACAGGCCGTTTATGCTGGAAAACCCTTCAATGTGGCTGAATTAAAACAATTCTGCAAAGAAGAGAGGGCCAAAATTGCTCCACAGCAATGTGAAAGACTCAATGCCAGTTATCGCAAACACTGGATTGCAGTTGTTCCAGCCAAGGGTGGCACAACCAGTTATTAGGTTTAGGGGGTAATTACTTTTTCTAGAAACCCAGGTGTCATTATACCCTTGTTGTGGGGTTTGCATTCCTTCGTTGTCTGCTATATGTATCTCTATTTTAGATCCCCAAGTGCCAGTATACCTTTGTTGTGGGGTTTTGTTATTTTCGGTCGTCCATATCTGTATTCATTCTAGAACCTTATGTGTCAGTGTATCCATGCTTTAGAGTTTTGCATTCCCTGTACCCTTGGTTTAGGGTTCTGTATTCTTCAGTTATCTCTTCATTCTAGAACCCTAAGTGTCAGTGTACCCTTATTCTTGAGTTTTGCATTCCTCAGTTGTCTATGTATAATAATTATAAGGGCCCAAGTATCAGTTTACCCTTGCGTTTCTCAGTTGTCTATGTATGTTTGTTCTGGAACCTTAAGTGTCGGTGTATCCTTGTTCTGGGGTTCTACATTCCTCATTCTAGAACCTAAAGTATCAATGTACCCTTGTTTTAGGGTTTTGTATTCCTCAGTTATCCCTTCATTCTAGAACCCTAAGTGTCAATGTGCACTCGTTGTGGGGTTTCGTTTTTTTCAGTTGTCCATATACTGTATATTTATTTCAGAACCTTACGTGTCAGTGTACCTTTGTTTTTAGGGTTTTGTTTTCCTCAGTTATGTCTTCATTCTAGAATCCCAAGTATCAATGTACCATTGTTCTGGGGTTTGTGCTCCTCAGATGTCAATGCCTTCCTTCCGGAACCTGATGTGCAATTGTCTAATTGTTATTTGATTTCATTATATATATGCTGTATAGTAGATGATGTACACCTCTGTTTTATAAGTCTGCTGTACACTGGGTAAACCTTGGCACCTCTGTTTCTCATTTCCAGGAGATGAAGAACTGAATGTTATCCCTTGAACGTTTTCTGCTAAAGCACACAATGTAGAGATCCGGTGGAGCATGGCTCTGGCAGTGTCACAAGCTGCTTTCACTAACATCACAGCTGGGTACATCAAAGACATGGTACAGGTTTAAAATGTCATCCTGCAGGTTTGAGCTCTTCTGCAGTTGGCACGCAGGTACCTGGTGCTCAGTACAGAGGGCAGCGAGAAGTCTGCCGTAGTCTATCCTACGGAGTGATGTTTAATATCTGTGGCGTGTTTCCACTACTAGTGTTTTTTCATCAGAACTTCACAGGTCCTGTGCTGACAAAAGAGGATATTTAGAGAGAAACGTCAAACCAAAATTTGTTTGAAATCTTCTTTGCTTGTTTTTTTTTTATTTTATTTTTTTAAGAATCAGTTTGTTAAGCTTTTCCATGGAACTTCTCAAGCAGAGATTGGCTGTCCAAACTGGAAAAGCTTTGACCCGGTCTTTGGATTTACGACTATAAGCTTCTTTACAATGGAAGGCAAGGAGCAGTACTGTGCAGGAACCCATAGCAGCCGCCATTCACTTTTGAGCAGCTAGCATAATGAAGATAATTACTGAATGGTTGCCTGGTACACACTGCTCTTTTTATTGTAATGTTGTTTAGGACCCTCGTCTGAGCTGTATTTGGTCCATTTCTACTAACAAATGTTCATGAATTACTTTTTAAATGCTGTCTTAGTTCTTTGTGAATACACCTGCAATAAATGAGGACCCTTAGAGGGTCAAATGCCTAAGCAATTGTCTTCTGCTTCTGTTATGTTGCCTTACAGTACTAATAAAGAACTATTTTTTAACACTTTTTTTTTCCCAGCTTATTGAATTCTTCTATTTCTGTGGAAAGAGTTAGACTTGTGTAGCAGATATCATACCTAATTTTGGTTTATCTACTTATAAGCATCTATAATTATTAATTTTGTAACTGTTCACCACATTGCCCATAGTAGTAAGACTCTCATATTATAGACCAGCCTTTCTCAACCAGGGCTACATGGTACCCAAGGAGTTTTCCAGGGGTTGTTAGTGGTTCCTTGAGCTGTGGCTGACTGATTTCCTATCTGAGGGTGTCGGCATAATCTCAGGTCCAATGCTACTTGATAGACCTTTTTAATTGTCTGTAAGCATGGTATTCTGGCCACCAGTGTAAGGGGTTTGTTCTTCTCTTCTGACCACCAAAGTAAGAGTTATTCTTTCCATTGACCCCCAAAGAATTCAATTTTGCAGAGATTCCCTGAGACCTGAAAATGATTTCAAAGGTTCCTATGAGATTGAAAGGTTGATAAAGGCTGTTGTAGACTGGACATGGAGAAATGTAGGCTACAACTGCTATCTATCTATCTATCTATCTATCTATCTATCTATCTATCTATCTATCTATCTATCTATCTATCTATCTATCTATCTATCTATCTATCTATCTATCTATCTATCTATCTATCTATCTATCTATCTATCTATCTATCTATCTATCTTAGCGGCTGCCATTTTTGCTTTGGTGGATTTAGTACATACACATGCTGGGGGTGATCAGCTTGCCATTGAGTGATGTTGGGGGTCAGGTGTGTTGTATACTTAAGGAGGCAGGGGCTACCTTTTAAGGCCTACCTGCTCGGTTTGCTTATTGCTGTACACACTATATTACCAAAAGTATTGGGACACCTGCCTTTACAGGCACATGAACTTTAATGGAATCCCGGTCTTAGTCCGTAAGGTTCAATATAGAAATGGCCCACCCTTTGCAGCTATAATTCTATGGAAATGTTTGACCATTCTTCCAGAAGCGCATTTGTGAGGTCAGGCACTAATGTTGGAGAAAAAAAAGCGTCCGCTCTAATTCATCCCAAAGCTGTTCTGTCGGGTTGATTTCAGCACTCTGTGAAGGCCAGTCAGGTTCCTCCACCACGAACTGGCTCATCCATGCCTTTATGGACCTTGCTTTGTGCACTGGTGTCCAGTCATGTTGGAAGAGGAAGGGGCCACCCCCAAACTGTTCCCACAAAGTTGGGAGCCGGAAATTGTCAAAAATGTCTTAGTATGCTGACTTCTTTAAGAGTTCCCTTCATTAGAACTAAGGGCCAAACCCAACCCCTGAAAAACAACCCCACACCATAATCCTCCCTCCACCAAATCATTTGGACCAGTGCACAAAGCAAGGTCCATAAAGACATGGATGAGCGAGTTTGGGGTGAAGGAGCTTGACTGGCCTGCACAGAGTCCTGACCTCAGCCGGATAGAACACCTTTGGGATGAATTAGAGCGGAGACTGCAAGCCCAACATCAGTGCCTGACCTCACAAATGCCCTTCTGGAAGAATGGTCAAATTTTCCCATAGACACACTCCTAAAGCTTGTGGACGGCCTTCCCAGAACAGTTAAAGCTGTTATAGCTGCAAAGTGTGGGCCAACTCAATATTGAACCCTACAAACTAAGTCTGGGATTCCATTAAAGTTCATGTGCTTGTAAAGGCAGGCGTCCCAGTACTTTTGGTAATATAGTGTCTATCTATCTACAGTATCTATCTATCTATCTACAGTATCTATCTATCTATCAACTGATCCTAGAGGCTGGCAGGTTTGCTTTGGTGCATTTAGTAAATACACATGCCATTGAGCAATACTGGGGGTCAGGTGTGTTGCTGTATGCTTAAGGAGGAAGGGGATACCTTAAAGACCTACCTGCTCTCAGTGTAATCCATTGCTATATACAGTATCTCACAAAAGTGAGTACACCCCTCACATTTTTGTTAATATTTTATTCTATCTTTTCATGTGACAACACTGAAGAAATGACACTTTGCTACAATGTAAAGTAGTGAGTGTACAGCTTGTATAACAGTGTAAATTTGCTGTCCCCTCAAAATAACAACACACAGCCATTAATATCTAAACTGCTGCCAACAAAAGTGAGTACACCCCTAAGTGAAAATGTCCAAATTGGGCCCAATTACCCATTTTTTCCTCCCTGGTGTTATGTGACTTGCTAGTATTACAAGGTCTCAAGTGTGAATGGGGAGTAGGGATGAGCTTTATGTTCGGGTCAAGTTCGGCCGTTCTCCGAATAGCGAACAATTTGGGGTGTTCGCGGCAAATTCAAAAGCCGCTGGACACCCTTTAAAAGTCTATGGGAGAAATCAAAAGTGCTAATTTTAAAGGCTTATATGCATGTTATTGTCATAAAAAGTGTTTGGGGACCTGGGTCCTGCCCCAGGAGACATGTATCGATGGTGTTTTTTCTGTGTTTTATTAAAAAATAAAACTGTCCCATGAAGTCGTCTTCAAAAAAAGAGCCGCACTGACCTGCCTCCATGGGAGGCACCTGCCGCATGGTGACAGTTCTTTTATAACTGAGGGCGGGGCCACACGATGGGGACCCCGCCTCCCTCTGATGCACGGGGACATCCCTATGGCTTCCCCGTAGTGTCAGAGGGGACGGGGCCCCCCGGTTCGCCCCCCTCTGACGCATGTGGACATCCTATGCCTTCCCCATAGTGTCAGAGGGGGCGGACCGGGTGGCCCCGCCCCCTCTGACGCTACGGGGAAGCCATAGGGATGTCCCCGTGCGTCAGAGGGGGGCGGGGTCACCTGGTTACGTAACCGGGTGGCCCCGCCCCCTCTGACACTACGGGGAAGCCATAGGGATGTCCACGTGTGTCAGAGCGGGTGGGGGTCACCCAGCGATGTCACTGTGTGGCCCCGCCCTCAGTTATAAAAGATCTGTCACCTGAGAGGACCGTCACTACGGCAGGTGCCTCCCATGTATGCGGGTCGATCATGTTTTTGTTTTTTTCCTTTTTTGGTCCATTGGCGGCGCAAGAGAAGAAGAAGACTACGTGGGACAGTTTTGTTTTTTTATTTTTTAATAAAGGACTTGTCCACAAGCCATGTCGTGTCATTTTTAAAATTTTCACACTTTTTTTTGTGAAATGGTAGGGGTACATTTGTACCTCATTACAATTTCACACAGGAGGGGAGGCCGGGATCTGGGGGTCCCCTTGTTAAAGGGGGCTTCCAGTTTCCGATAAGCCCCCTGCCCACAGACCTCCACAACCACCGGGCAAGGGTTGTGGGGATGAGTCCCTTGTCCCCATCAACATGGGGACAAGGTGCTTTGGGGGACTACCCCAAAGCACCCTTCCCATGTTGAGGGCATGTGGCCTGGTACGGTTCAGGAGGGGGGGCACTCTCTCATTGCTCCCTTTTTTCGCATGTTCTGCTGCAAACCGAACCGGGGGTGTTTGGCTCATCCCTAATGGGGAGCAGGTGTGTTAAATTTGGTTTTATCACTCTCACTCTCTCATACTGGTCACTGGAAGTTCAACATGGCACCTCATCACAAAGAACTCTCTGAGGATCTGAAAAAAAGAATGGTTGCTCTACATAAAGATGGCCTAGGCTATAGGAAGATTGCCAAGACCCTGAAACTGAGCTGCAGCATGGTGGCCAAGACCATACAGCGGTTTAACAGGACAGGTTCCACCCAGAACAGGCCTCGCCATGGTCCTCCAAAGAAGTTGAGTGCACGTGCTCAGCGTCATATCCAGAGGTTGTCTTTTGGAATTGCTGCAGAGTTTTAAGGGGTGGTGGGTCAGCCTGTCAGTGCTCAGACCATACACCGCACACTGCATCAAATTGGTCTGCATGGCTGTCATCCCAGAAGGAAGCCTCTTCTAAAGATGATGTACAAGAAAGCCTACAAACAGTTTGCTGAAGACAAGCAGACTAAGGACATGGATTACTGGAACCATGTCCTGTGGTCTGATGAGACCAAGATAAACTTATTTGGTTCATATGGTGTCAAGCGTGTGTGGCGGAAACCAGGTGAGGAGTCCAAAGACAAGTGTGCTTGCCTACAGTCAAGCATGGTGGTGGGAGTGTCATGGTCTGGGGCTGCATGAGTGCTGCCGGTGTCTTGCTGAAAAAGTTCCCCCAGCGGATAAGGACCCCCCTGTACTGCGCAGGCGCAGCGCTTGCGCAGTACGGTGTCTTGCCGAAAAGTTCCCCCGGCAGATAATGACCCCCATGTACTGCGCAGGCGCAGCACTTGCGCAGTACGAAGCACTACCGAGCCGAAAATAGCTGAACATACACAGCTGAGCTGTACAGTTGTACACCGCTCCTGCGCACATTTACCACCACATTCTACCACACGCTCCCGATGCTACCAGACAATGCCGCACACTCCCGATGCTCGTGCTACTCTGCAAGGAGCGGATGATAAACATATTATCACAGTAATACACCCGCCCCTTGCAGAGTAGCACGAGCATCGGGAGCGAGCGGCAGCACCGGCCACAATGTCTTGCTCATTGCGCAGGCGCTGTGTACAGCTCACTCACAGCTGTTCAGCTTCAGATATTTTCGACGGCTCCCTTGTTGTTCGTACTGCGCAAGCGCTGCGCCTGCGCAGTACAGGGGGGTCATTATCCGCCGAGGGGAACTTTCTCGGCAGAACCCCGGCACTGGGGAGCTACAGTTCATTGAGGGAACAATGAATGCCGACATACTGAAGCAGAGCATGATCCCCTCCCTTCGGAAACTGGGCGGCAGGAAAAAACATGATAACGACCCCAAACACACCTCCAAACGACCACTGCCTTGCTAAAGAAGCTGAGGGTAAAGGTGATGGACTGGCCAAGCATGTCTCCAGACCTAAACCCTATTGAGCATCTGTGGGACATCCTCAAAGGAAGATGGAGGAGTGCAAGGTCTCTAACATTCACCAGCTCCGTGATGTCATCATGGAGGAGTGGAAGAGGACTCCAGTGGCAACCTGTGAAGCTCTGGTGAACTCCATGCCCAAGAGGGTTAAGGCAGTGCTGGAAAATAATTGTGGCCACACAAATATTGACACTTTGGGCCCAATTTGGACATTTTCACTTAGGGGTGTACTCACTTTTGTTGCCAGCGGTTTAGACATTAATGGCTGTGTGTTGAGTTATTTTGAGGGGACAGCAAATTTACACTGTTATACAAGCTGTACACTCACTACTTTACATTGTAGCAAAGTGTCATTTCTTCAGTGTTGTCACATGAAAAGATAGAATAAAATATTTACAAAAATGTGAGGGTGTACTCACTTTTGCGAGATACTGTATGTTCCAAGTTAGGAGCTCAGATAGTTTTGAGTTAGGAACCACACCATGCAGAAGGTGCCCCTTGAGGTGGCATTACAGATTATGTATTTGCAAATGTGTAGGCACACCCTAAGGCCACCATTATGGTAGTGTTGTTGGGAACAAGGTTCGTTGAACCAGACAGAATTTTCCCACTTCTCCACCCTTCCTCTGTCTGGTTTTTTTTTCTGCTTTGCACATTCTAGTATTGGCTGTTTTTTTATGATAATTATTGTACTGCAGACTAGCGATAAGCTCCCCTGGCCCCAGTCTACATCTATAATGTTCATCAACCAAAGACCCCCTCCCAGGCAGTGAATATTTTCATGATGTGTTTTGGGCTCGGAGACATACTTCATACACTTGAGATTCTGGCCTTCAAAAAAACCCCGGAACACGGCTTTTAGCCTGGCACCAGTGATCATGCCTATCTTAGAGTCTCGAGGGTCATGCTGTAACTCCATTGTCGGTAATCTGTTCAAGTGCAGAAATGGAGTTGCTGTTGCATGTCCATGTTTTATTGAGCTCCGCGTTATGTAAGTATAAAATATTTGCCAGATTTTGCTGAAGGGAAAGGTTTGTTGATTTGCTTGCCTCATATATATACTTGAAGCAGAACTCCAAGCAAAAGCTAAAACCTAAATTCATATATGGAAGATCTCTGAGGTTTTGGAATTTTGTCTCACCACATTTTTTACTCTAATTCACCCCAAAAGGTGTTCTATCAGGTTGAGATCAGGACTCTGTGCAGGCCAGTCAATTTCTTCCACCCCAAGCCTTGTGGACGGCCTTCCCAGAAGAGTTGAAGCTGTTACAGCTGCAAAGGGTGGACCAACTCAATATTAAACCCTACAGACTAAGACTGGAATGCCATTAAAGTTCATGTGTGTGTGTAAAGGCAGGCGTCCCAATACTTTTTACAATATAGTGTATATCTTTAACCAGAAAATCACATGTATTGTACCTAAATACTCTTGGATTCATAATTAATTATTCCGCTTTCCATTCTACACATTCATGGTTGAGAACTTTGGTGTCTTTCCCTCCCAGGACTTCCACTGACATACCCTGTTTCCCCGAAAATAAGACCTAGCGTGATTGTCAGTGATGGCTGCAATATAAGCCCTACCCCCCAAATAAGCCCTAGTTAAAGTCCGTGTAGGTCTTATTTTCAGGGTAGGGCTTATTTTTGGGGAAACAGGGTAGGGCTTATTTGGGGGGTAGGGCTTATATTGCAGCCATCACTGACAATCACGCTAGGTCTTATTTTCGGGGAAACAGGGTAGATTATCTATATATTACAACTTCAATTATTATGCCATTTAGACTTTGATGTGTCAGATTGAGGTAAGTAGTTAGGGTGGTCTCAGTGCTCATCTGGCTGGGCCTGTGGGCTGGGGAATCCCCTCCCCCCTCTCTCCCGTCCTTTCTGACGTGATGAGAGACTAGATGCGAGCTGTGGCTACTGGCTTTCTTTGTTTTTATGAGAGAGGTTTTTCCTTTTGGGTACCAACTTTTATCAAATTATACCATCTGCAGAAATTATCCCTGAGGAAGGAGTCAAGTGTCTCCGAAATGCGGATGTCTTTAAGTGATTTTTTTGCTTATGCAACAACTATGAACAAGTACCAATATACTGTACCCATGTGGATTTCAACTAATTTTAATATGTGGAATTTTTATATAGTATATTGTCTATAATATATAATTTTTATGCGAGTATAATAATGTTTGTATTTTTTTACTAAATAGTAGATTTTGGAGCCACTAAAGCCCCATCCAATGGGGAAATTTTCTTGTTATATATGGATTCATAATTCAAAGCAACTTTTTTTCTTCCTTCGAAAGTAAGGATTGAGTTCCTTACTCTTTGAAAGAAGAAATTGAGTTGGAAGAGAAGCGGTTTAACCTTAAACTGCGAAGAGGGTTTTTAAGTGTCAGGGCAATAGGGATGTGGCACTCTCTTCTGTAATTGGTGGTGGCTGCGGGGAGTATTGGTCGTTTTAAGAAACTCTTATGCCGCGTACACACGGTCGGAATTTCCAACAGAAAAAGTCCGATGGGAGCTTCTGGTTGGATAATCCGACCGTGTGTATGCCCCATCGGACTTTTTCTGTCTGCATTTCCAACGAATTTAGATAGAGAACAAGCTCTAAATTTTTCTGTCGGAAATGCCGATGGAGCTTGTCCTGTTGCCAAGTCCGACCGTCTGTAGGCAGCATTAGATGTGCATCTTAACCACTTCAGCCCCGGAAGATTTGGCTGCTAAATGACCAGGCCATTTTTTGGGATTCGGCACTGCGTCGCTTTAACTGACAATTGTGCGGTCGTGCGACATTGCACCCAAACAAAAGTGACGACCCTTTTCTCCCCCACAAATAGAGCTTTCTTTTGGTGGTATTTGATGATCTCTGCGTTTTTGTTTTTGTTTTTTTTTGCGCTATAAACAAAAAAAGAGCAACAATTTTGAAAAAAACACAATATTTTGTACTTTTTGCTTTAATAAATATCCCCATTTTTAAAAAAAAGAAAGCAAATTTTTTCCTCAGTTTAGGCTGATACGTATTCTTCTACATATTTTTGGTAAAAAAAATCGCAATAAGCATATATTGATTGGTTTGCGCAAAAGTTATAGCGTCTACAAAATAGGGGATTATTTATAGCATTTTTATTATTATTTTTTTTTTTACTAGTAATTTCGGCGATCTGCGATTTTTATCAGGACTGTGACAGCATTATGGCGGACACATCGGACACTTTTGACACATTTTTGGGACCATTGGCATTTATACAGCGATCAGTGCTATAAAAATGCACCGATTACTGTAAAAATGTCACTGGCAGAGAAGGCGTTAACACTAAGGGGCGATCAAGGGGTTAACTGCGTTCCCTGCTACGTGTTTCTAACTGTAGGGGGAGGGGACTGACCTAGAGGAAATGACAGATCGTGGTTCCTAGCTATTAGGAACTCACGATCTGTCTCTCCTCATAGAACTGAACAGGGATTTGTGTGTTTACACACACACATGTCCCTGTTCTGCCTCTTGTGCCCGCGATCGCTCGTGGCCGGCGGTCATCGCAACCGTCGTTCACGAGCATCGGCACCCCCGCAGTGCAGCATGCCCACCCGTGCCTGCTATCACGCTTAAAGGAGCTGACGTATAGCTACGATGGCTCGCGGGATGGTGCCAACCTGCCGTGGTATAATGACAGCAGCTGGTCGGCAAGC
Source organism: Lithobates clamitans (assembly GCA_037952925.1). NCBI lineage: Eukaryota > Metazoa > Chordata > Amphibia > Anura > Ranidae > Lithobates > Lithobates clamitans. The sequence continues at coordinate 402,819 of JBBGZY010001678.1, forward strand.
GCTTAAGGAACACGACATACAGGGATATGGGAAATATAGACACACGTGCGCCTACACAGGTTGAACTGGATGGACTATTGTCTTTATTCGACCTTACCTACTATGATACCATGATGCTATGACTATGAGTTGTGTGTATACTTCTATTTACAGAATTGACAAAAGTGTGTTCAGAAGAATGAAGCAGCTGATGACCTCCTATACAGCAACATTTCGGTCTCAGAGGAAATAAAATGTGACTTTAATTTTTAATCTAAGAGTTCCCAACCTCTGTATATTCTCTTTGCGCTAGAATAATCTTGGGGCATGAGGAAAGTGAAGAGTCCAAGGTCTAAAAATATTAACTCAAGAACCACAGCTGTAGGCTCATATTGTTGGCTTAATTCCTTGGCATAATTTGGAATTGTTTTTGCTTCTGCAAAAAAAAAAAAAAAAAAAAAGATCACTCAGGAGACCCAAGTTTCTGCAGATCCTATTACCTTTGGCTTTTTTTTTTAATGACTTTGTAGAACTGTGATTGTATAGTTATTATACACTTGTGGTTCATTAAAGAGATGGCTGCATGTGTGGTAGACTCTACTCTCTTCATTTACTTTCTTTCCACATGCATTTGTAAAACAGAACGTGACTTTGTCTGGCTAGCTCAGAAGTTGTGTGCTCTAGCTGGTATGAGATGCAAATTCAAATATTTGGTTAGCTTTTTTTTTTTTTTTTCATCTGGCGCATTCCTTGTATTTCTGAAGTAGAAGAACGAGAACATCAGTGTTTGAGCCTAGGAAACTAAATCAACTAACTTTATGGTAATGCTAAGCTTAAAAGTATTGATTGTTTGATTTTTTTTTTTTATTGTGTAAATTCAGCCTTCTTCTGAAATAGAAGAACGAGCACATCAATACCTGTGTGTAGGTGATAGCTTGGAGGCTAAGAGCTCTGACTGGTCTGCTGGAGACTTGAGTTCAAATCCTTCTGAGGGAAAGCCTTGTGTGTCCCAGGTGCTGTGCAGTGTCTAAACCCCATGATGGTTGGATGGGGCTGTGGGAAATGTTTCTGACCCACTACCTTGTCCCTACAATCAAGAGGTTCAGGTACTGTGCAGTACCTGGGGTGAGGCCAATAAAAACCTAAGTCCCTACTTTTGGAATGGGCTGCCCCAGTAAGACAGCCCATTCTAATTATATATGTTGCAGTGATGTCACAGACTGTGGACCGAAGAGGCAGGGTGTCCACAACCTAATGTGATGCCCACACATGTTACAGGCCTGTGGGGACCTGGGACTGGAGCAGACTGGTGGGTTGTCCATGGCCTCCAGACTTTCACTCAGGTCTACATCACTTCCATGTTTCCAACTCAGGGTCTATAGCGCTTATGGATTCGCACTTGGAGGTCTGCTGCGCTTTCATGGATTTGAACTCGGGTCTACGGTGTTCTGGGTCAACACTCTCATCCACTGAGCTACTTGCCTCTGCTCAGGAGCTTATGTGTTTGTTCTACTACTTCAGGAGTAGAAGATCGTCAAACTTTCAAGAAGCTAAGCCAAGAGTCGAACCTGCAACTTAAAAGGCTTGGCTGGGCCATGGGCTGCCTGCTAAACCCCTGAGCCAGGGAACAGCTCCGACAGAGAAGTTTAGCAGCCAGCCCTTTGACCAAAGGGTGCTTTGACTGAAAAAAGGATGAGAAACATTGGATTAGCCAAAGGTCTGTTCAGTAAATAAAGACTTTGTGAATAAGACAATGCCTTATATGATCAATCATTATTTTACATAATTGGCAGACTCATGATGATTAGCATCAGGTTATCCAATATCCCTGCTGGAGCCTCTCCTGCCGACAATATTCCAGGGGTGTAAAAATTAGGACTTATTTTTTCTTCTACATTTTGTAAGAATATTTTTTTCTTCATTATTAATTTCTCCTCTTGCTGTGTCTCAACTCTTACAGAGCAGTAGCCTGAGATGTTGCCCTATCACAATCCCAACAACAGAGGGTTCAGAATCTGGGACACTGAGAGTTTAAGTGACTTGCCCAGACCTGCAAGGCTTTCCCTCATTGGGAATTGAACTTGGGTCACCAGTAAAAAAATTAAAGCTCTTATCCTCTGAGCTACTGTTACTTCCTCCTGGTGAAGCTCAAACAGGTCTACTCCTTCAGTTACTAAATTACACAGCAAGAAGCCCTTTTATATAGGTTGTGATTTTTTTTCATATCTTTTGGTTTGAAGTTGGAGACACATTTCTTCCATTACATAAAGGACATTCCACTTTTATTTCTTCATGGAGGACCTTTTTCTTGACATGAAGCCATGAGCTTAAATTCCTGCAAGTTCCCTTTTAATTTGTGAATATTTTGTACTGCTGTATCAGAAAAGCCATACAAAGGACCTCTTGGATAAGACGAGAGCACTGGGCCATAGTGAAGTCCTCACTTCGAATCCTCGAAGTGTGTTCTGTCTGTAGACAAGTCAGATCATCACCTCCTTAAGGAAAAATTGTTCAACCTACTTCTACTTATGAAAATGCTAGCTGCATGGCCATCTGGCTTACCAAACGGTGGTTGCAAAATTTTATCTTTATTGACTGCAGGCTTGTTCCAAGTCTTTCGGTCCACATATTAAAAGACAGACGGGCAACTTGCATTTTTACAAGGGGGTCCAATGAGATTTTCTTTAAATGTATTTTCCTTCTTAGTTTTGGATAGAGTAAGGAATGGACACGAACAACCTTCAAGTTTCTTTTCTGTTTACTTTAATCTTTATTTACCTGAATTTTTTTTCATTGCAGAGGCGCACACAACAGAAACCAGGACAAATACCCTCTTGGTTGGCACCAGAGTAGGTGTCCAAATTTGAAGATTTCCCCTCACCTCCCCACCACAGCAACATTTTGGTTTTCCCATTACTTCCCATGGTCACCAGGCCAAATAGGAGTGAGGGGGTAAAACCACATGGTTGAGCCTCATTTTACCACCCCTCAACAGCTCCCCCTTTAGCTGGAAATGCAGTAGCCAGGAAAGTACACATGCCACAGCAGGAATTATACCCCATGTTCAGTTCAGCGGACTCTACCACCCACCAAACACAACCCATTCAAGTGAATAGGGGCCTGCAATCATGTGCAACGTGCACCGCTACGGTCCCCTAGTCTGACATTTAGGGGGTTGAGAGTCTGAACACAAATCACTCTTCAGAGAGGACCATGAGTGTAAATTAGACCAGTGAGAGGTTTTCTTTTAACTTTTGGATAGAGTAAAATACAGTTAAGCTTGTCAGTTGTTTTTCTGCCCATTGGGGAAATTTTCTTTCACATTTTGTGACTGAGGCACAGCAAAAAGTGAGAATACTTCACCTAGTTGTCACCAGATCAGGTTTCCGTCCCCACTAGTAGAGTCTGTTCCTGTTCTGGTGACAACTTAAAAAAATTGGCATTTCCCTCACTTTCTCTCCCAGTAACAGTAGGGACAATTTTCCTAGTGGGCATACAGATGGCAAACCCAACATGGGGCTCTGATCCTTCCTTACTCCATTCGAAACAAAACAGGCTTTAAATATAAGTCACGTTACTCTTCTGAACACTAGACTAAAGAGGATTAGATCCAGCCACCATTGGCGAAGCACTGAACAAGATCGAAGAAACTTTCTTGAAGCCTTTAAAGCATATCTATAGCTAAAACTTTGTTTTTTTCATCCTAGAATAAAAGTTTTGTCTTATGATACACTTTAAAACTTTGGGAAAAATTCTAACTACTCCCGCAGAGTGGGGGGGGTTCATTTTTGTTTAGTGGACTTTTTAAATGCAGTTTCACTTTCTGCATGTTTCCTCCTCTCCATGTGACTGGTACCCCCTGAAGCTTCTTCTCTGTCACTCATCCGTTGGGCGCACTCTAAAGTCATCATGCATAATGTAGGACCAGCGGTCCTGCATGGTAAATGAGGAGCATCGAAGGGAAGAGGAGAGCACCAGCTGCTGAGGGAGTGAGAGAGAAGGTGTCTTTTTAATGGTATTCTAGACAAAAATGAAAATGTTATCTGTACAGTGTGGGGGGAGCCCCACTCCAAGGGTAGTTTTTAAATTTCGGTTTTAAAGGATAAGTGTACTTTCAGAGCATTTTTGCCCCCTTTTTTTTGTCCCCTTTCAAACCTACAAGTTTGTTCACATCATGTCAAAACTGTACTTTTTGGCACATCACCACACATGTATGGTGTGCACAGAAAACAGTTGTTTTCTTTGTGCCCTGTTTCCTCCATACATGGGTGGTTGTGTGCCGAAAAATGCAACTCACGGACTTGGTGTGAACAAGCTCTAACTAACATACCCTCCACGACTCCTGGCAATTTTTCCTTCCAGCAAGCATCTTTCAGTGTTTTGCACATGCACAGTAGAAGCCTATAACCTTTTTATGGGGCTTTCTCTTGTTGCTGGAGACAACAGGACCATACATGTCCACAAAGACCATTGATGTCTACAACCCATAGATGGCTTCCATGGCCTTTGGAGACAGCTATGGGTTTCTAATGCACATGCGGGGACCACACAGATTCCAGAACGTTGCATTGGCTTTAGCCTCATAACTTCATATGGAGGTATTAAAGAAGCGTGGGTTAAGCGAACCTTCACCCATTAAACTAACATTTTCCTGGTATCTCCCCCTTTACAGAATTGGAAAGCGTTTTCTAATTTTTGTAAAATTTGTATACCTTTTTTTTGTGCTGCACCGGTTTCCTTGCCTAGTCAACAATTATGTATGGAACCCTCCTGGGAGGTCCACGTCACACATCCCAGGAGGCAGTGTATTGCTGATGGGCCCCATGAAAATCTGTGCATGATGAAGCACAAACATGATGCCACTCTGTCAGGTATTTGGGACCTGCCAAAGACCTCGTAGAACAATGTAGGGTTCAGACATGCTGGGTAGAAGGGTTCAACAAGGTCCCAGATACCAGAAGCCAGCGGCATATCTGCATGGGAATCCTCTGGGCTGCTCAGACATGCCACGGTGTGGGACATCTGCGATATTTGAAGATGGCGGAGTGGCTGGTGAAGACTTTCCCCAGGGTGACGTTCCTCTTTTATTTAGGACTTCAGGAGATAAGCAGACTTTGAAGGTATGCTTACCCTACACATCAGCTGTCAGTAGACAGATCACAGGTCTAACAATTGTTTACACTGAAAATCACGTGTGGTGTCCCCCCAGCTGTATGCGTTTCTGACACAACAGAGTGTTGCTAGGCCACGTGTTGTCTGGCTGTGAGATTATTCTAACGAGGAACTTGTCTGTATTGCTTAATATGCAGGGGGCGGCAGCGAGTGAGATAACAGAAATTATACAAGCCACCCTTACTCTGCCCTTCACACATTAAACGGCCCTGTTCCGCAATCCTGTTCTCCGGTTCCCCCTCCCCTCCTGCCTGTCCCAAAAGGTTTGGACCTGCTGATGGCGCTTTACCGTCGCGCACACACACGGCCAGGGAATTGGTGCAGGAGTGACGCCTAGCTTTGAACCTGTCCTTCAGTCAAAGTGAGCCGTTCTGACACCTCCTGTTAGATCTGCCGGAGTATCAGAGGCGACGCGGCAGACTGAAGCGATCACAGGCAGGCGTTTGGGCTGCTCGCTCGTTGATGGAATTTTAAAGTGGAGGAAATAAGAAGGCGGCCATCGCCGGCCTCTGGCTGAAAATATTACATGGATACCAAGTTAGTCTGGTTGAAAAAAAAGACACAATTCCATATAGTTCAACCAATAAAAGGGGAAAAATAAAAAATCCTACCATCTTATATATACAATCCTATAGCCACATTTGATCCAGAAGAAAAGGGAAAAAAAAAACCCAGCAAAGCAGGATTCAATTTGCTCCAGTGGGGAAAAAAATTCCTTCCTGTTCCACCAAGAGGCAAACAGATATTCCCTTGATAAACTTTACCTATAAATGTTAGTATCCAGTTATATTATGTACATTTAGGAAAGAATCCAGGTCTTTTTTTAAAGCAATCTGCTGAGCTGACCAGAAGCAGCTCTTTTTTCCTCTAGGACGTAAAAAGAGTGCCGCCTTGTCCTCTGTGATGACCTTAAAGTGAATAACTAACTCAACACCAAGTTCACTATGTGGACCACTTATGCATTTGTACATGTTGATCATATCCCCCGTTAATCCCCTCTTCCCAAGAGAAAATAAATTCAGTTCCGCTAATCTATCCTCATAGCTGAGCTCTTCCATGCCTCTTATCAGTTTTTTTGAGAACTGGTGCCCAAAAATGAACTGCATATTCTAGATGAGGTCTTACTAATGAATTGTACAGGGGGGCAAAATGATATCTCTCTCTCTCTGGAGTCCATACCTCTCCTAATACAAGATAGGACTTTGCTCGCTTTGGAAACCGCAGCTTGGCATTGCATGTTATTATTGAGCTTATGATCTACCAAAACCCCCCCAGATCCTTCTCCACCATTGATTCCGCCAGTTGTACTCCCCCCTAGTATGTATGATGCATGCATATACTTAGTCCCCAAGTGCATAACTTTACATTCATCAACATTAAATCTCATTTGCCACATAATTGCCCAATTAAACAGCGCATTGAGGTCGGCTTGTAAGTTGGAGACATCCTGTAAGGACGTTATTCCACTGCATAGCTTGGTGTCATCTGAAAACACTGAAATGGTACTTTTTGGGCCCAGACCCTATATCAGTGATGGGGAACCTTGGCACCTCTGATGTTTTATAACTACATTTCCCATGATGCTCAACTACACTGCAGAGTGCATGAGCATCATGGGAAATGTAATTTCTAAACATCTGGGGTGCCAAGGTCATTACCGCAATCTGTTACCATCCGGAAGCTGCAGGCAGATGTCGGGTGGTAGGTTCGGCATCACTGGGAGGCTGGGCGTTGATGCCAGCAAGAGCATTTTGGCCACACCCACTGTTTGCCACTGCGCGCTGCATTACTACTTCCCTTGGGGCACCCAAAGGTGTCCCAGGTCTTTTATAATCCTATAGTGCATACGATGGAAAAAAAAAAATTGCCCTGCTTGAAGAAAAGGTGGCAATCCTAGCACCAACCAAAACATTAGGCTACACAGTGAGATTTCTTTAATGGAATATTTCTTTTTTAGGTGTATTTAAAGCCAATACCTTTGAAAAGAGTGTGGAAGAGTTAGAATTCCCAAACTATGAATTCCCAAACTATGTTTTTTTGCCATCTTTGTCATATGGGGAGATTTCCCTTGACATACTGTCTGTGTCATATAGGGAGATTTCCCTTGACATCCTGTCTGTGTCATATGGGAATATGTACCGGTCTGTGTCTTTATAGGGAGATTTCACTTGACTCCCTGTCTGTTATATAGGGAGGTTTAGCTTGACTTTCCATCTGTGTTGTATAGGGAGATTTCACTTGACTTCCTGTCTGTGTCATATGGGGAGATTTACCTTGACGTCCCGTCTGACACAGACAGAAAGTCAAGATAAATATCTCTATATGACATAGATGGGGAAATCAAGATAAGTTTCCTTATATGACAGACAGGAAGATAAGTGAAATCTCCCTATGATGACACAGACAGGAAGTCGAAGTAAATCTTTCCATATGACACAGACAGTAAGTCTGTGTCATATTCCGATAGGACATAGATGGGAAATCAAGGTAAGTCTCCTTATATGACATAGACAGGAAGTCAAGTGAAATCTCCCTATGACAACACAGACAGGAAGTCAAAGTAAATCTCCCTATATGACACAGATAGGACATCAAGGTAAATCTCCCCATATATGGTCATATATACAGATATTTACTTTGACTTCCAGTTTTTGTCATATAAAGAGATTTACCTTGACTTTCTGTCTGTGTCATATGGGGAGATTTCCCTTGACGTCCTATCTATGTCATATAGGAAGATTTACTTTGACTTTCTGTTTATGTTATATAAGGAGATTTACCATGACGGCCCGTTGGTCATATAGAGAGATTTACCTTGACTTTCTGTCTGTGTCATATGGGGAGATTTGCCTTGACTTCCTGTCCTGTAAATACATCAGAAAGTAAAAAAGAAAACCTGTTCATAGTGAAGAGTGTCTTTTTTTAGACAGATGGCACCAGAACATGTGTCCCCATTGGAATCAATACAAACCTGACAGGTGTTCTAACCTCTCACCACTCTATATCCAAAACTAAAACTAAAACCTTAATAGGGTACATTCACCTTTTCATTAGAAAAAAAAAAGGTGAACCAACTCCAAGGTTCTCCAGGCCACCTTTTGCATGGTCCTCTCAGGCCATCTTCACCATGGTCCTCTCAGGCCACCTTCTCCATGGCCCTCTCAGGCCACCCTTCTGGATCCTGCTGCACCTAGCGACCAGGATGCCCCGTGCTGGTGGCATAGCAGAATGCTCACATTGGCAAGAGTTCATAGGTCAGTGTGACCCCATGATCACCATCTGGGAGACCTTACTGGAAGAAGAAGCCTCAGATGCGCTTCTCCTTGGTCAGCACGGTCACATGGCTGCGGTGACCAGTGAGCGCTTGCCATTGTGAGCATTATTATGGATACATATTCTGGGGTGGTGTATGGTAGCTGGACCAATACACCGGCAGCATGGGGCATCGTGGCTACTATGTGCTGTGTGCTCTGGTGCGGTGACCAGGATATCTGAAGTTAGTGATGCCACCAACCCACCTCTACACCTCGTCAAATTGTAGAATACCTTGTATTCATTAGGAAAAATGCAAAGCGCTCTGTGAATGGTGGCTGTGATGAACAAAGGACCCCTGCATTCACTGTGCAGCAGGGCAGCCGCTCAGCACGGACCCTGAAAACAGTGGCAACCACTGGAGTAGGGGCGTCTACCACAGCGATCCCACAAGTGTGATATAAGCATACTTATATAAGTCCAAGCTGAACCTATGTAAAAAGACATTCATGAAAAAAAGCCATCATTGTTCATGCCCATATTTCTATCTTGACCAGCACCCATTAACTCTTCCACAACCAAGCGAATTTCACAGCAGAAAGATAAGTGGGGAAAAAGATGAAATAAAAAAACAACAAAGAAAGCGTTTAGGGCCTCAGATTTATTCACAGACCTGCCAGGAACCCCCAGATGTCAGGAGGAATGCTCTTAGGTCGCAGTCAGCTGTACATGACAAATATTTAAAGAATTCCTGGCTGGGGGAGGCCTAGAGCCGTCTCTGAAACGTCTCTTTGCCCCGTGGGCCATCCCCTGGAGCCCGCTGGGCTCTCTCATGCGTTTCTGATGCGAGCTTAAATATTTATATACTGCAGACGCACGCTCCAGAATGCCTGCTCATCCCTTCTGTTCTGTGGGATCCCTCAACTCGTTCTTGTGTTTTTTTTTTTTTTTTAATTAAAGTTCTCTCTGCATTCTCCATGCACTCATGCGCCCGACTTCCCATCCCGCTCAGCTGTTCCCCACCCAATGTCCTCCTGGTGTGTTGGAGACTGTCCAATTTGGAGGCCCTGATGGTTAGATCATGCCGGCCAACCAGGGTGGGAGGAACAGTCCAACGGTTCCCAAGAGGCAGACTATGATGAACATCCAGAGGAAGATCCGATCGATGACCATGGCCACATACTTCCAGTCCTGTTTGACCTGTTGGGATTAAGGAGAGAGAAAGTGAATCTCATGATGTAACTGGATCAATGTAAGTCTGTCCATCCTCAATTTCAATTTAGACTCAAATGGACCTGGAACTGCATGGACTGTCCAGTACTGAGCTTGGAAAGGCCACACTGAGGTTTGATGATTGCACAGGGTCACCCAGCATCAGCAGGCTCCTAACTAGGAAATACTTCCACCTCCTGAATGCCTGTTTTTGTTGAGGTTTTGCAATTTTGCATGAAACTAATGCACCGCAATTATGAGCCAAGCATTTTGTTTGTGAATGACTTCAACGGGAGAGGTTCACAGGCAAGCCTTGTGGCCTAACTCAACAAGCCGAGTTAAATTTGCGGCAGAGTAACTAGGCCATGGCATGTGTATGATCCTCTCCAGCTGCCTTGTTAGGCCTTTTGCGCACAGATGGTAAAAACATGGCCAAACCAACTGATCACCAATCGAAAGTCCAACAAGGTAGCTGGAAGAGATCCTACATATGGCACGACTGTGGTGAATTTAAATCAGCTTCCTCAGTCATCCATTAAATCCAATGGGATCACACTGTAAGCACAAGCCATATGCTAGGCTCGCAGTTGCGGCAAGTTAGTTGCATGCGTGATCCCCATTCGTAAAATGAAAAAATAACAGGCATTCAGGATGTGTCAGTATTGCTTCCTGAATGCCTGGAAGGCACTGTTATACCACCTTCTGAAAAGCAATCCTCCAGGATCATGTTTTAGAGGGGCAGTGAAGACCCAGCCTAATGTTTTTAGGGGGTGGTAAAATGCCGTCGGACTGCCTTTTAATACCACCTGTGCAAATTAGTCCTGACCAAGCAAAATAATCATTACACACTATTGGGAAAGTTTGTTATTTTGCTGTTCGGTCTTTCAAAAATGTGGTTATGCTTTTAAAGTGCGCACACACAGCCTATTGCATTACTGTGTGCACCCCAAAGCTCAAACACACATTATATATAAATATGTGTGTATGTCTATATATATATATATATATATATATATATATATATATATATATATATATATACACATATACACACACACACACACACACACACACACACACACACACACACACACACTCTTATAAATAAATGTAAACAACCATTTTAAAATGTATTAAGACATGGACGGTGTAAGCAGAGCAGTGGATGGTGTCGGTAGAGCAGAGTTTGGTGCCAGTAGGGACAGTGGACGGTGGCAGTAGGGACAGTGGACGGTGGCAGTAGGGACAGTGGACGGTGGCAGTAGGACATTGGATGGTGTCAGTAGGACATTGGATGGTGTCAGTAGGACAGTGGATAGTGTCAGTAGGGCAAAGTTTGGTATCAGTAGGGACAGTGGATGGTTTCAGTAGGACAGTGAATGGTGTCAGAAGGGCATTGGATGGCGTCAGTTGGGCAGTGAATGGTGTCAGTAGGGCAAAGTTTGGTGTTAGTAAGACAGTGGAATGTGTCAGAAGGACAGTGTATGATGTCAGTCATTAGGGCAGTGGATGGTGCCAGTAGAGCAGTGGATGGTGTTAGTAGAGCAGTGGTGGGTGTTAGTAGAGCAGTTGATGGTGTTAGTAGAGCAATGGTTGGTGTCAGAGCAGTGGATGGTGTCAGTAGGGCACAGGATGGTGTTAGTAGAGCAGTGGATGGTGCCAGTAGAGCAGTGGATGGTGCCAGTAGAGCAGTGGTTTGTGTCAGTAGGGCACTGAATGGTGTTAGTAGAGCAGTGATTGGTGTCAGTAGGGCACTGGATGGTGTTAGTAGAGCAGTGATTGGTGTCAGTAGGGCACTGGATGGTGTTAGTAGAGCAGTGATTGGTGTCAGTAGGGCACTGGATGGTGTTAGTAGAGCAGTGATTGGTGTCAGTAGGGCACAGGATGGTGTTAGTAGAGCAGTGATTGGTGTCAGTAGGGCAGTGGATAGTGTCAGTAGGAATCTGCGCCGCAAGGGATGATTAGGGTTTGCTCAGTCACACCGTATAAGCATGCCTATGCGTTAAAGAAATTTTGTCTTTTTGCTCATTCAGGGCTCATTCAGTCTCTGGAATGCCCACCTTTACCATACTCCCCCCTCTCTGTTGCTCTGGGGTCAGAGCCCTCACAGAAGACTTTTGGTTTAGGGGGCCATGTGACCTCCGCCCAGGATGCAGTGCCAGAGTCTGAGAGGCCAATCTCCAGACCCAAACACTTTTCTGAGCCAAGGATGTCTAAAACCCTCTTGCCTACAACAGAGTAGCGAGGTAGCCTGATGAAGGTGAGTGTCAAGGGTCCTTTAAGAGACCTGGTTACTTTGCATTTACTTTGTGTGACAGGGTCTCTTTAAGGAAGAAAATCAGGGGGTGCCATTGAGCTGTTGCTCTTTGTTTGCCAGCTGCCTTATATCAGCGGTGCAGAATGGCAAACTGGAAAAAAAACAGCGGACAATCAAAGCAGTTTGGAAGCTACAGAAGAAGGCAGATAACGGCCACTTGAGATGGAAATAGACTAAATGATTGCAGGCTGGGCGCTTGCTCTATCACGCTGTGAGCACTCTGCCGACAACGGACCTCCGTTTAAAGTTATCAGACAGCACAGCTTGCACCTGCCGCATAATTAACAGACGTGAATCGTCAGAGCCAGTGAGCAGAGGCAAGGTCAGGAGTTTCCAGCAAGGAGACACAATGAGGTCCTGTATACACCCTTACATTGAGTGCATGAAAAGGGCGCACGTGTACGAGCTATAATCTGAAATAATAAAAACCCAAACTTTAATCCAGCTACTAAGAAAACAAGTAAACAAGTTCATGTAATTCTTTGCATCTGCAGTAGTCACTGACAAGGCACTATGCTGGCATCTTAACGTGTTTCCAGCAGTGGGGACTGCTGGACAGGGATGGCCATTGAGTAGGATGGAGAGCCTGATAGAACATCATCACAGGAATCATTTATTTTATTGATTCCATGTGACAACTGACTAAAAGGGAAATTTTATCTTAATTCCTGTTGCATCTACAGGTCACAAGAAGTGAAATCTCCCCAACTGGACAAAGATGGCAAAATATAAACTGGGGTTTTAACACTCTACTACTCAATCCAAGGCTAACAAAAGAAAGTTTGGGCTATACATACACATACATTTCATCTAGTTGGGGGTTAAGATCTACTTGTAGGTTTCTGAAACTGGAAGTCTATAGGGGTCCCTTTGCCCATCAAAAAACTTGTATATTAGGTACTTACAGAGAAGTCAGCATCCTCTGCTCTCAGGTGGTCTGCGATATAATGGACTCCCTCAATGGCCAACTTCAGGGATGGAGACATCAGCAGCACGTGCTGCTCTTTGGTACTGACTGTTTTGGTAACTTGACTGGTGCCACTTGGCTTCTCCTGGCTTTTGGGTTTGCATTTACACTGAGAATTTGGAGTCTGCTGTGCTTCTTGCACTTGGCAACTCTGAGATTGAGGAGAAGTGCTGGACTGACCATTGGTCTGGGAGGAATCTTCATGAAGGTAGCAATACTGTATGCTCCTGGAGCGGCAACGAATTGTAGCCTCATTGGTTTCCTTGGGCGTGTACATCTGTTGTACGCTTACAGAGCGAACCTTGGGCATCAGATTGGTCTGGGGCTCTCCCAGAAAATGAGTTTGGTTTGGAGGACGAGGGCAACTGCTCAGAGTCGATTCCTCGCAGAGTAGTGAATATTGCCCAGAGGGGGACTTACAGATCACTTGTTGAGAGTTGGCCGTTTGCTCCAGCTGATGGCAACAGGAAGATGAGGGAGAAGCCCTCTGGCTGGTGGGGCTGGCTGAAGATGAACTTGGGCAGGCTGGCTCAATCTCTGTCTCAGACCAAAGTCTAGGTGGAGAAGTAAGTGGTCCAGCATGCAAGGACTCAATCAGTTTCTTGCAGTTGTCCTTCGCAGGCCTCTTCATGAACAAAACCCTGGGCACCACATCCAAAAATATTCTGCGCACCCAAGCCGGCATGGTGTGTGTACGAGGGGAACGATGGTGAACATTCAATACAAATACCGTGATGATGATGGAGAGGGTGACAAAGATCATGGTGAAGAGCAGGTATTCCCCAATCAAAGGGATGACTAAAGATGTGGATGGAATGATCTCGGTAATGAGGAGGAGAAAGACAGTTAGAGAAAGCAGGACAGATATACATAGCGTGATCTTCTCTCCACATTCTGAGGGCAAGTAGAAGACCAACACGGTCAAGCAGGAGATAAGAAGGCAGGGAATGATAAGGTTAATGGTATAAAATAAAGGAAGTCTACGGATGATAAAGGAATATGTGATGTCCGAGTAGATTTCAGTGCAGCACTCATATTTCTTGATGTTGTAGTTGCCAACAGCGTTGACGATGACCCACTCACCGCTCTCCCAGTAGTCAAGTTGGTCGACATGGTTGTGCATGCTGATCAGATCGATCTTGGCTCTGTCATAAGTCCACGAGCCAAATTTCATGGTGCAGTTCTGCTGGTCGAAGGGGAAAAAGGTGACGTCAATGCTGCAGGAGCTCTTGTAAATGGCTGGGGGTGTCCACTTTATCCGTCCGTCATAGAAGAGGTGGGCTTTGGTCAAGTGGGTCACTGCAAAGTCCCCGTCAGCACTTTAAAAATACAAAAACAAAACAAAAAAATGAAGATTTGTCCTTGACTACATCTTATTGCATAGTCATGTTTCTCTGGCACACTGCAAAATACATTTTGTATAATGACCTGGAATGGACCTTGGCTCAAGCGGGCGGGTAATGGATTCTGTGACTCAGTTTAATTTCATTTCTTTTTTCTAGATTTTGTCATTTTGGATTGCAGCTCAATAACAATTTATTTTCTTTGTTCAGGTTTCATCGGCTTTTCTCTCAAAATGTCACATCATACAATGAGGGGGAAAGATTTGCCAAGTTGCTCAAGGTATAATTTATTCCCGTCTTAAAATTAAGTTTTGCTGAAAAATATTCCACAGTGGGAAGGAGTATTTTAGGTTGTCACAACCCTTTTTTAAGTGCATTTTAAAAAGGGGTGTGACAGACCCAACCGCAACAGGGGCTTTTGGAGGGGACTGCAGGCTAGCCTCTTGCCTACGGACTAATGGGCACTGGCGTTTGAAGGGGCTCTATTCTTTAGGAGTTGTGTGCCGGGGGACCTTTGGAGTAGGTTTACTTCAGATTCAAATCCATGTCTCCCTGAGACACACAGACTCTGAGAACAGGGATACAGATTTGGGGCATCTGTGTTTTGTTGGGGTATAGAATCAACAGCCCAAACCAGCATTGACTACTTTAACCACCTTCTAGACACAGAGACTCAAAGCAGAAGATTATAATCAGCTGAAAATAACCTGATGCTACCGCCAGGGGCCTCCTGCTGTTATGTGTAATCTGTTTATTAAGATGTTATGTGTTTACTGTTATAATGTGTACCTGTGTTTACCTATCCTGTCTTGGTGTAAAGTGTCTTTCTCCCATTGTGTAATTTGCCCATTGTGTGCCTCCTAGGTGTGAATTCCCATTGTTAATTGAATCACCTATGGTTTCTGTCGGTTTGCTAATCCTGATGTGATTAGTTTGGTGTTAACTTTACCTTGTTACCTAACCATTGTGGGATGTTTTTATGTGGTGACTGCCCCTATTTGGAAGTGTATAAAAACCTGCATTTCTGTTCAATAAAAGGATTCCTTTGATTTTTAGCTCAACATCTTGTCTGTATATGATGTTTAGGGTAAATGGTGGGTATTAGCCATCTCTCTGCTGAAATGGTGTGGAAGGCAGGAGGCACTGTTTGGTGGAGGCACCCAAGCGGGTATTAAGACCCACCGCTTTTACCATAAAGCTGTTTCCCTTTGCATGCGTAGATGTAGCACCCTGATGTTAGGCAGGGTTGCTAGTAAATTTATTTGCCAAGTGATAGTTGCCTTGGCCAATTGATAGGAGGTCAATTGATCTGACCCCAATTCTGAAATTGCTGCACTTCTCTCTTCTGCCACTAGTTGGCTGGGTATCTGGTGGCTTTAGATAAGACAAGGGCATTGCAAGGACAGATTAGGAATAAATGGGGTGTATCAGCCAATGGGCAGGGATTTTCTTAGGTTCCTTGATCTGCTGGGAGAGCCTATTTATTTGGGCAAGGTCAGATGATCAGGGTTCTGTGCCACCTGAACGGCTCGGAGGATGTGTGTGTTGCCCCCGGGCTTCTAGGCCAGAGCCTGAGGCCTATCCTGGGGACATCTGGCTGCTAGGCTGTCGAAGGGCCTATCCAGAAGCAAGAGAGCAGCGTAGAGTTGGGATTGCGGCTTGTAGTCCAACCAGAAGTGATGGTTCTGCCGGCTAGAGAACCTGTCGTGGTCGGAGGTAGAGGGGAAGCTATCGCCACTAAGGGACCATCTACGGGACTAAGGGACTAAGGGACCATCTACCTTACTACCAGGGACCACCGTGAGTAGCTCAAGCAAGTACCAGAACAGTATTCTCACCAACCGGGGACTGTGAAGAATTGGGAAACTTCAGCAGATATCAAGCCAGGGACCCAGCCAGTGAGTCAGGGCTGGGCTCAGCCCCTCCTTTCTTAAAGTTGGCCGCTCAGCCGTTGGCTAATTGCCAGCTCCTTTCTCTCATTACCACTGACTTCCACGCTGCTCCTACTCGGGGATACTATAGATCGCTGATCCTAGTAGCCAAGGCTGCTGTTGCGTTCCTTTTGCAGGCGCGGGGTATCCACTGAGTCCTGCTGTGTGTTGCGGTACTCTGCTTGTCAGTGTGGGTAAGGATTCCCGTCCCTCGGAGTCGCTTGGCAAGTCTATTGTTTGCCCCTTTTTGGTCAGCAGCTGTGTCCTTCTCGTATCAGCTCCTTTGCTGAGTGTCTCCCGTCACTGCCCTGAGCGCACGGACCGGGCGGCGCAGTGACGTCAACGCGTTTCGCCGTGATTCAATGACGTAGCTTCATCTTTGGACGTCCAAAAGGAACGCAACAGCAGCCTTGGCTACTAGGATCAGCGATCTATAGTATCCCCGAGTAGGAGCAGCGTGGAAGTCAGTGGTAATGTACAGCCAACAACAAACACTGTTTAATACTAATAGCACTTGTGTGTTGACTACACCATAAGTTTACGGCTTAAAGTGATTGCACTACTGCCTGAACATTAACTTTGATTGATCGTTGTCTGCTCATGGCACCACAGCATAATTGACATCAGTTGGAATCAGTATCTTTAACATCTCTACAGGCTATCAAGGACTTCCGAACAAACCCATAGGGTTAATACAGCTATAGGATCAGCCGCATATTACTGCCCTATATCCAATTTAAAGGAATAATTACCCCTGTCATTCATTACGGAAAGAATTTCCACCCTGCCTCTTAAACACTACTGGTTCCTTCCTCTTCCACTGTGTCCAACACTCTCCCATTGCATCTTGCCACAGGGTCCTACCCTTTAAACCTAAACACCAAATTGAAATCCCCATTTGGGTGGCAAATCACCAACATAATTAGACTGATTGATTCCCCCATAAGGCCAAGTGGCAAACTGCAATATGCCCTGACCGGGTAGCAATAAATGTTTTCTTAATGTATTGTTTGTCCAGTCTGTCCTGTCTGGTTTTCTAGGCCTAATTGCAGTACCCATTTTAAGCAATTTATGAGCTTTTTGTGTACCATTTTTTAAGCGCAAGACCAATAAAATTGATTTTATCACTATATCATTCTGTAATCAATTGTTGCATGAAGTAACCCCCTTTTTCTTGAACCCACTCTATTGGGTTCCTCCTTTCCCTTGCCCCTTATGTGATACTGTACAGTTATGGTTACAGCAACAACACCCTAACGGGTTAAAACTATTAAACGTATAGATGATTTAGCATCTGTGTACTCACGTCTTCCCCTTTTTCCCTCCTATCCTGCGTCCCCTTCCCTTCCCCCCTCCTTCCCCTTTTCCCCTTATCTTTTCAAGCTTGAGTTTCGGCTAATCATACATTTGGGTGATAAATATTACAACATAGGGTCCTTGGGCTTACCATTTCATATAGATAACTCACCAAAGATTAAACTCACTAAGCAGTAAACATAAACACACTGCCAGGCATGTACCAGGCTGGCTGTAATTTGATCACCAGCTCTGTGCAGACCTCTGAGAAAGGCTTAGAGCAATAGAGGGATGCAAATTTTGCAAATGTCCAACAGAAGACTGGTGATATGGGGTGGAGGGAAAAAAATTGAATTTTTAGCCATCATTATAAAAATAAAAACTGTCTGCAGACACAGAAAAGTCAATTTTAATAGCAGTAAATTGTGAGTGTATATTGTAGGTTATGCAACCTATGGCAAAAGTGGAGTTTTTTCCCCATGTTTATAATTACAGAAGAACCCTGCATGTATTGGGGGAAAGAGGAGGTGGAGGTGGCCAAGACGACCCAGCAACAAGATGCATCCTGGGAAATACGCATCAAGATCTCATTATAGCGGCTTCTAGACACCAAGCTTGTAAATTCCCAGCCCTTATCCCGAGCAGTGGCGGAGAATTTCAACACTTAGACGTTAAGCCTTGCAAATCCTCCAGTGTTGACTTATTAAATCCGTTTCTGTCTGGAAGGTTTAAAAGGCTCGCTAAGATGCTTACAACCGCCTCCCATTCAAAGGCAAGGAAAGCGCCATACAATGCCGGAATAGGAGGACTAGCTCTGAGCCCGTGCACCACAGTCTTGCTGTGTACCTTAAAGTGGAACTCTAGTATTGGACAGAGCATGGGAAGGGTTAGAACCTTGGTCAGGGGTAATTTCTTTTAATTTTCTGTCTGGCAAGAGGAATTTTCTGGTGAAATCCCTCACCAGAATACAGTGGCAAGAAAAAGCATGTGAACCCCTTGGGATTAACTGGTTTTCTGCAGTAATTTGCCATAAAATGTGATTCGATGCTCATCTGAGTCACAATAATATACAAGCACAATATGCTTAAGCTGATAACCCCAAATCTTAAATTTCTCATGTCTTTATTGAACACTCCCATTAAACATTCACAATGCTGGAGGAAAAAGTAAGTGAACCCATAGACTAAATACCTCAACAAAAGTTAACTGGATGACAGACATTTGCACACCTGGAGTCCAATTAATGACAAGAGTTTGGAGGTGTAGTTTAGCATTACTTTGATAAAAGACACTCAAATATTTTAAGAGTGCTGTTCATAAGAAGCATCAGCTGATGCAAACCATGCCTCGCAAAGAGGAGCTCTCTGAAGACATATGATCAAGAGTAGTTGATCTGCATAAAGCTGGAAAGGGATACAAATAAATATCAAGGTGTTTAGGCATCCATCAGTCAACAGTTAGACAAACTGACTATAAATGGAGAGACAGTTAAGTACTCTGGCTACTCTTCCTAGAAGTGGACGCCCAGTCAAGATGACTTCCAAGGAGCAAAACAGAATCCTCAATGAGGTAAACAATAACTTATGAGTAACAGCTAAAGACTCAGGCTGGGTTCACACTGATGCGGGTCACAGAGGACTGACGTGGACTGATGAAATAAAAGTTGAATTGTTTGGAAAAGATACTCAGCACTATGTATTCCACAAAAAGGGCACAACTTACCAACATCAAAACATCATCCCGACTCTCAAGTATGGTGGAGGAAACATTATAATTTGGGCATGCTTCACTGCCTCAGGGCCTGGACCACTTGCCTTGCCATTATTGAGGGGAAGTTTACCAAAATATCCTACAGGATAATATCAAGGTGGCTGTCTGCCAGCTGAAGTTTAGTGGAAGTTGGGTGGTGCAGCAGGACAATGACGCTAAGCATCAAAGTAAATCCACCACAGACTGGCTTCAGAAAAAAAAAAAATTCACCTTTTGGAGTCTAGACCTTATCCACATAGAGATGCCGTAGAATGACCTCAAGAGAGTCGTTTACGCCAGACATTCTACAAAGGTCTCTGAGCTGAAGCAGTTTTGTAAAGAGGAATGGTCGAAAGTTCCTCCTGAACATTGTGCAGGTCTGATCCAGAGCTACCAAAAGCACTTGCTTGAAGTCATTGCTGCCAAAGGAGGTTCAACCAGGAGGTTACTTTTTCCTCTGGTGCTGTGAATGTTTAATGGGTGTGTTCAGTAAAGACAGGAGAAATTAGAATTGTTGTTATCAGCTAGAGCACATTGTGTGACTTAAGCCTGGTACACACTATCAGTTTTTTTTTTTCAACCCAGCGAGCTGAATAAAAAACAAAAAACGAGGCGCTCGGGAGTAGCTGGCTGTACTAACGATGCGATTTTAGTACAGCTATTGTGTACTGACAGGGGGACCCCCCCCCCCACCAGTACACACCGAGGACCACTCATAGCCATTGGCTGCCAACCGGCAGATGCTTTTCTGGCACACGTTAAACAGAAGCTGGATGTTTCTGTTGAAACAGCCGATACCACCTGATATTTGTGTGTACTCAGCTTTAAATGAGGATGAGATCACATTTTAAGGCAAATTAATGCAGAAAAACAGTTAATTTCAAGGGGGTGCACATCCTTTTTTTTGCCACTGTAGGTCTCCACATTGGAAGACCCCCCACTCCATCTCCAATCAGTAATATTTTGGATTTCCCATCACCTTCTGTCCAGAGACAGTAATAATATCATGATGGGGAACATTATATCTAAAATAAAAAATGTTTCATTTGGAGCCATACTTTAACATTTCAGATTAAAATCATGGAAAACTACTTATTCTCTTGGTCAATTTGTAGAGAGAAGATTGCATGATGGACACTTCTGATAATGGTCATTACTATCACATCCATTAGATGAACTACAAGTGATTGTATGGCCATTATGTGACATGTACCATTATAGAGCAATCATTAGGTATAAACCCAATTAATAAATAGAATCTTTAACTTGTTAACGTCCTTTCAAAGTCATTTTCCATGTTTTCTAATCTGCACCTTTCATCAAAAATAACCAAACCCATGGTGATCCTGCCATGAAGATCCATGTTCAGGAACTTCCTGTTATAGGGTGACGAGTCCGACACTGATTTGATGGGTTTTATTTACTTTAATGGATGGCCATCCCTAAAAAGAGCATTTGATACACACAGCATGCAATTGGATACAGACAGCAGGCAATGAACTATATCGAACAAAGGGTTCTTATTTGAATTACTATTGAATCGTATGGTCACTATGGTCAGAACCATGTTGAATGATGATCTTTTGTACCCAGAGATCCTATTCTCCGATAAAGCTTCCAAAATTGGCATCTTTTCACTGCCAGTTACTAGGCATTAAATTCATTACAAGGAATTCCACATTATGTCAAACATCATAATATCTAGCCTCATTGAGGTAAGGCACATATGGTGTCCTTCAAAAGAGTCTGGATTACAGCTCAATTGTTAGGTTTACAGAAATAAAAGGATCTTTATTGATCCTGAATTCTCGGGAGAGATCGGAGATCACACACCGATAAATCCTTATAATCCACGTAAAGACAGGGAAAGAAGAAGGTTTGCCTTTACTTTTAGAAGCAAACCCCGCCAGTGATAGAACAAGAGGAATTCCTAAAAAAACTTTGCTTGTATCTAAAACGGTCAACATCACTCAATTATTTTAGAAATGATTTGTCAAGTCTTCCTTCTTCTTTCTCCAAACACCTGGAAGGCTCCCAGGGGAAAGACGTTGTACACATCCAATATTACCTTTTATGTGTCAGTGGTGCTTTGGTAATGATGATGTTAAACCATCGACAATGGTCTTAACATTAGTAGGTCATCAGCAAAGATCACAGATAGGAAAGGTCCTGTTCGTGTAGGATGAACTACCCAAAACACCCAAAAGCAGAATGCACCCAAAGTCCTCATTTATGACTAGGGATGAGCAAAAAATGAGAGCTTTCACTCTGTCAACATTTAGATTTAACTTTGGCAAAATTGGTCATTAGGGGAAAATGCATTGCATTAGAACAGGGTTCCTCAACCAGGGTTAAATGGAACTCCAGGGTTCCTCCAGAGATGGCTAGGGGTTCCTTGAGCAATTAGCAATTTCTGCTTCTCAGATAAGTTCCCACTGACACCACTGATCTTTTAGCTATCTGTAAGAGGGTAATTCTTCCCAATGACCACAAGTGTAAGGAGCATTCTTTCCACTGACCATTACACCAATGTATCATGTGTTGTAGGTATAGTAACTTTTAGCATGGCTTCCCTGAGCCTGGAAAGTTATTTCAAGGGTTCCTCTGTGTTGAAAAAAGTTGAGAAAGGCTGCATTAAAAAGGTGAACTTTTTTTGGTGGTTTATGGGGATGCCATGGACTTTATATGTGCACCTGAAAGTTATGGAACATAATCATGGCTGAACTTAGCGTGAGAAAATTTGCTACCCAATATATTATCATTTACCCCATTTCCTCTGAGTGCAGGTGGCCATAGACCTACCCAGAACTGGGAAAAGGGGAGACTGCCCTGAGTGCAATGGTTTACAGTAGAGGTGGGGGTGCCTTCCTTCTGTTACAAGGTTGACAGAAGTAGTGATAGTGCCCAGCGAGTGACCGCTGGGTGTAGGATCTCCTAAGCTTGCACATCATGAATGGGGTGGGGGGCACACTTTGGCATCTTTGGCCTGGGTGCTGGGTGACCTTGTCCCGGGACTGGACCTACCCCCTGGGGGGGACCTCAATACTCAGCTCAGAGTATTTCAGCACAGAACGGCCCTTGTATTTCTGCCATTCTGTGCTGCAGTAAGTGCAACCCACCAGCAGCTGAGTAGAGAAATGACACCTGACGTTACTGGGCAAGCAAGAAGAATCTGGGAACAAGAAAAGAACCATCAATGTTTGGTTTGGATAAGAAGATGGTCTCCACCTTTGCACCATCTATCTCAGTAAACCAGCTGGGAAGACACAAAAATAATTATCCTGAGAGAATTACAATATACATACTGGGATCTGATATTCCATCACCAACCTCCTAGCTAGGGAAACAGGAAAGTAAAAAATAAAAAAAAAAATAGTCAGAAAACTGGAACAAAATGCTTAAAGCTGAAAACCATCAAAAACAGATAAAATGATTAGTCCATTAAAAGATCAAATAATAAAAGCAGCCTTTGTTGCAATATTCACCTTCAATCCAGATTCTTCCTGTGCTTTTCTCTGCCACTAGATGTCCTTAGTCCAATGGGCAGTATTACTCAACTCACTTGGACCCGCCTCCAGCCTGTGATTGGAACGTGAAAGAAGAGGCAGCACAGTGATGAGCTTATCTCTCTGTCACTCTGCCCTCCCTTCCTATCAGCATGCTTCTTTTCAGCACAACACATTAACCGATTGGCTCCTTGTGCTGCTTCTTCCTCTCACACTACAGCCATTGGACTGCAAGACGCTGATACCAGATCACATTCAGGTACTTTTGATGTATTAATGAATACAAAGCTGCAAGAGTTTGTGTCTTTAACCAGTTGCCGACCACGCTATGGCCAAATGATTATACAGCATAATATATATATATCTATATCTATATATATCTATATATAACTATATATATCTATATATATATATCTATATATATATATATATAGATATACACATATACATATTTACACACACACACACATATACAGATTATACAGCCTTCATATAGTGCCAGTTTGCCATCATATGACGGCATCCTGTGATCGCGCCCCCTGCTGGGTCCGAAGCGGCACGCTCTGTGTTCGCAGTGTCCTCCGTAGAACACAGATTGAGGTAAAGAGCCAATCGGCTCTTTACCACGTGATCAGCTGTGTCCAATAACAACTGATCATGATGTCAACAAAAGCCAGTTACCAGCTCTTTTTACCGCTCCTTCTCATGCTGTCAGCGTGAGAGAGGAGAAAAGAGAGCGATAATCGGCTTCTGTAAAGTGCTGCCAATCTGTGCCCACCAATGTCTCCTTATCAATGTCACCTATACAGTAAGTGTCAGCCTATAGACATGTGCATGACGAAAAAATGTGTTTGGTTTCATTTTGATTGGTTAAATCTAGTTATTTTGTTTCGTTAAATTCGGTAGATTCGTTCAATTCATATTTGGGATTTGTATTTGGAATTCATTTTATCTCTTTTTAGAATTTTCTTCGAATTTACAGATTTTTTTCGATTCAAAACATTTGAATCGATTAAGTTTCAATCGGTCTAATCGAAAACTTTAGTTTTTTGGGGTTTTTTTATTCGAATGCGGCAAAGTGAACAAAACAAAAGAAAAATCGACATCAAATGATTGCAATGACTTTTTATATCATCTTTGGCTTAACAAAAACAGCATTATCTCAAAATGGTACTCTAATAACACACACAGTCTTTGATTTCAGAAATATTTTTACAGTTAGAATTTGACTGGAGTTCAATGTAAAATTCAATTCGAATTTCAATTTGAAATTCGGACAAATGTTGTTATTTGGAGCATTCGGGAAAACTTTGTTTATACCGTAGTTCAGGTATTTGAATATATCTGAATAACGGAAAATTTTATTCGGAACGAAACGAACCGCACATGTCTAGCCGCCTACCAGTGCCCATCAGTCCAGCCTACCAGTGCCCATCAGTCCAGCCTACCAGTGCCCATCAGTACCGCCTATCAGTGCCCATCAGTCCAGCCTACCAGTGCCCATCAGTCCAGCCTACCAGTGCCCATCAGTCCAGCCTACCAGTGCCCATCAGTACCGCCTATCAGTGCCCATCAGTCCAGCCTACCAGTGCCCATCAGTCCAGCCTACCAGTGCCCATCAGTACCGCCTATCAGTGCCCATCAGTGCCACCTACTAGTGCCCATCAGTACCGCCTATCAGTGCCCATCAGTACCGCCTATCAGTGCCCAACAATGTCGCCTACTAGTGCCACCTACCAGTGCCCATCAGTACTGCCTATCAGTGCCACCTACCAGTGCTGCCTACCAGTGCCCATCAGTACCGCCTATCAGTGCTCATCAGTATCGCCTATCAGTGCCCATCAGTCCCACCTATCAGTCCAGCCTACCAGTGCTCATCAGTGCCGCCTACCAGTGCCTATTAGTACCACCTATCAGTGCCCAGTGTCACCTACCAGTGCCACCTACCATTGCTCATCAGTACCGCCTATCAGTGCTGCCTATCAGTGCCCATCAGTGCCACCTAGCAGTCCAGCCTACCAGTGCATATCAGTGCCCAGTGTCACCCACCAGTGCCCATCAGTGCCACCTACCAATGCCCATCAGTACCGCCTATCAGTGCCCATCAGTGTCGCCTACCAGTGCCCAGTGTCACCCACCAGTGCCCATCAGTGCCACCTACCAATGCCCATCAGTACCGCCTATTAGTGTCGCCTACCAGTGCCCAGTGTCGCCTACCAGTGCCCATCAGTACCTCCTATCAGTGCCCATCAGTGCCTCCTACCAGTGCCCATCAGTGAAGGAGAAAATTTACCTGTCTGCAAAATTTTATAACACATTATGAAAAAGCTTTTTTTTTTTCAAAATTTTCTGTGTTTAATCGTTTATTTAGCAAAAGATTAAAACCCCGGTGGTGATTAAATACCACCAAAAGAAAGCTGTATTTGTGTGAAAAAAATGATAAAAATGTCATATGAGTACAGTGTAGCATGACCGCGCAATTGTCATTCAAAATGTGACGGCGCTGAAAGCTGCAAATTGGCCTGGGCAGGAAGGGGGTATAAGTGCCCAGTGGGCAAGTGGGTGGGCAATATCTGCCTGGTGTTCATCTTTAAATTATTCTTCGATGCTGGAAGGTTGGCAGAGCTGGAAGGGTTGATTGTGGGAGGAGGTAGGTATGAGATCCCGATCGTCTTGATTGTCACCTGCTTCTACCGCACCGAATATATATACATTTGGTCTTTATAACCTCTCCTTCCCGCGTACCCTGCCAATTGATTGGCGCCCCATAAAATATTAATAATACGCTGCTATTTACGGCGCCGGGCTCCGGTTTGTTTTCACCCCCTCAGCTCCATACAAATATCCATCTCTCCGTTCTCTGTGTAAGACAGTTTGACATCCAACGCCCTCGACAGTGCCGGCACCCGGTGCTTTGAGCGAAATGAAAAAAAAGTGACACACCGCTCAGCTCGGCGGCTGCTGTCACCGCCACCGTTACCTCCCCTCCTCCGCATTTCCAGGTAATGATAGCGCAATGTGACCCCCCCGAGCGGCTGTGATAGTGCTGAGCCCACTCCGCTCAAAGAGCAACTGTCATTTTTATTTTAAATATGTCAGTTTTGTCTAAAGGTGGCTGTGATCTCCCACCCCTGTAGGGCGTAGTGCCTTTAATGGAAGGATAGGTGTCGCGGCCCTGCCTCCTGCTTGCTCCAGAAGCTACTAGTTAATATTACTACCCTGGTGGTGATGTCCTTGAAGATAATGTAAGTGCTTTGTGTTACACGAGTACATAGGCATGCACAGGGGGGTGTGCCGGGTGTGCCTGGGCACACCCTAAACATCCTATGTGGTGCAGATTCCCCCTGCTGTCTGGGCCACCGTGTCATTTACTGGCCCCCTCCTCTTCTGAATGAACACAGTGAGTGATCGTTACCAATCACTTGCTGTGTTCATACATAACCGAAGCATAGTAAACTGTGTTATATGCATACCTCCCAACATGTTGAGATGGGAATGAGGGACAACTACTAGCAAATGTATGTAGGCATAGGACACGCCCCCCTGCCACACCCCCTTAAAGGAGAATTAACCAAAAAAAAGGTTAATTAAATCCACAAGTGCTTTTTTTTTACCACTACTATTCCTTTATATTTGATTTTAAAATGTACAAATGCAGCAATTTAGAAATCGGATGAAAGGTTTAGCGCTGGGAAACACTTTTTGAAAGATAAAAAGTGCATTTTATATACAACTATATAGATCAGACCAAAATGTGGGACAAATGAGAAAGACAGGGACAGAGGGACATTGCTCCAAATCAGGGACAGTTGGGAGCTATGTATATGCAGTGCCAGGACAAGAACATCCAGTGCCCAGGGCAAAGATGTCAAATTGCCTCCCCCTTCCCTTCATTATGTGCAAGCTTATAAGGAGGAGGGAGAGAGCACAGCCCGCACCTCCTCCGGGCTCTCTCCCTCCCTCCTGGCCACTTCCAGCGCTGGGCTGACAGAAGTAGTGATGCCGCTGTCACTACTCCTGTCAGCCTTATAATAGAAGGAACTTGCGGTGCACCTGTCTCACCCTAATGCAATAGGCTGCGCACATCTATGCATGAGTAGGATCTTCTTTGTGTAGAGCAGGCTGCTAGATACATTTGGTTTGGTTCCCCTCAAATCTCCCGTAACCACTTCAGCCCCGGAAGATTTGGCTGCTCAATGACCAGGCTATTTTCTGCGATTCGGCACTGCATCGCTTTAACTGACAATTGCGCAGTCTTGCGACGTTGTACCCAAACAAAATTGACATCCTTTTTTTCCCACAAATAGAGCTTTCTTTTGGTGGTATTTGATCACCTCTGTGGTTTTTATTTTTTGCGCTATAAACAAAAAAATAGCGACAATTTAGTAAAAAACACAATATTTTGTACTTTTTGCTATAATAAATATCCCCATTTTTTTTTAACAAAAGCTAATTTTTTCCTCAGTTTAGGCCGATATGTATTCTTCTACATATTTTTGGTAATAAAAATCACAATAAGCGTATATTGATTGGTTTTCACAAAAGTTATAGCTTCTACAAAATAGGGGAAAGATTTATGGCATTTTTATTATTATTATTGTTTTTTTTACTTGTAATGGCGGTGATCTGCGATTTTTATCGGGACTTTGACATTATGGCGGACACATCGGACACTTTTGACACATTTTTGGGACCATTGTCATTTTTACAGCGATAAAAATGCAGATTACTGTGTAAATGTCACAGGCAGGCAAGGGATTACCACTAGTGGGCGCCCAAGGGGTTAACTGTGTTCCCTATGTGTATGTTCTAACTGTAGGGGGAGGGGACTGACTAGAGGAGATGACAGATCATTGTTCCTAGCTAGTAGGAACTCAGAATCTGTCTCTCCTGTCCTTGTAGAACAGGGTTTTGTGTGTTTACACACGTGTCCCTGTTCTGGCTCTTGTGCCCGCGATCGCGCGTGGCCGGCGGTCACCGGCCACGCGCATCGGCAACCCCTGCAGTGCAGCAGGCACACGCCTGCTATCCCCGCTTGAAGGGCCGACGTACAGCTACGACGGTTTGCAGGAACGTGCGGACCTGCTGCAGTATAATGACGGCGGCTGGCCGGCAGGCGTGTTATCAGTAGAGCAGGGATTGATTATCTTAGGCTGCTCAGTGTTTCACAGGCTGCTGTTCTGTTACTTCCCCCCTGTATTATAGAGGGTTCTAGAAGACAGGGGGAAGTAGAACAGAACAGGCAGCCTGAATATTTATGGGACGCCAGTCAATCCCTGTGGAGGTGTGCCCAGAAGGTGGTGAGAGAGCCCATAAATAGTCTGAACTGAGCAGCCTGTGCAGTGTTCCTGGGTCCAGTCCTGCTGGAGGCGACCCCTGTGAGGGAGCTCTGCCTTTCCTGATGCCTGGATCCTAGAGGAAGACTCGAGAAAGACACGAAGGCCCCAAGCTAGGCTTAGCTGGGAAGCCTATTTGCAGATCCATGCCCCGGGGTTACGTTGGGTCTGCAGAAGTGGTGGTGTGAGTCTACATCTCCCTCACTAGGAAGAGCCTGGTGGATATTGTCAGGAGACAACCGATGATCCTGTGGCTGGGTAAGTAGATGACCCCAGTGCTGAAAGAAAGTGACTGTATGTAGCTTTTAACTCTGGAGGGAGTAAAGGTCACCAACAGCCTAGAGATCCTGTGGGACATTCAGTGTGTGTAGTACAGCCAGAAATTCCTCAAGTCCTCAAGTTACCCAGTTCCATGGTTTTCGGGGTATTCCACGCTCTAGACATGTGCACTGCCGAAAAATTAATTTGTTTTCATTTTATCCTGTTTTTTTTTTTGTTTTTCGGGTCATTCATTATGATTCATAAATTCGAAAATTCGTAGATCCAAAAATTTGAATATAAGAAAAGAAAACCTGAAATTTCAAAAGAATAACTAACAGTAACTAACTAATAAATTATAGGTATTGGAATTTTCTTTCAAAATTTGTCTGTTAGTGAATGTAACAAATACGAATTTATCTGAATTATTATTTATCTGTTACGTTCACTATCAGCCGAAGTTGAAAGGGAATTCCAATACCTCTAATTTAATAGTTAGTTATTGTTAGTTTTTATATAAGAGAGAGTATGTCCGCGCTTAGGATAAGTAAGGGCTGCTGCCTATCTCTAATTGGTACCCATAAGGGTACAATTATATAGTAGATAAATAGAAATGAGACAGTAAGCGGCGCTGCCCTCTAAAAATTAGTGAGTAGCAGGAAGGTATCATAAGCTCTGCATCTAGTGCAGATATTTCTGATATGTAAGATTCCACTAAGAGCATTAAAAAACGTATTCTAGGCAGTATAACGTCACAGACCATAAATGCTTACAAGTAGATAAATAAAATATGTTCCCCCATCAGGGTATAAGTGTTAGCCAAAATGATAAAAACCAAAGTGAGTAAAAATATCAAAAATATCAGAAATATCAAAAATATTGGGACAAAATGGCGTCAAAAGGGACGTAATCCCTATATAAAGATCAGTGTTGCCACGTGATATCAAGGTG
Source organism: Lithobates clamitans (assembly GCA_037952925.1). Lineage (NCBI taxonomy): Eukaryota > Metazoa > Chordata > Amphibia > Anura > Ranidae > Lithobates > Lithobates clamitans. The sequence goes on from JBBGZY010001678.1 coordinate 432,088, forward strand.
GTGCATGTGTGTCACTTTACTGTGAATGTGCAAAAATGATTATTCAAAAATATTGGGACACTGATAATAGATAGATAAATGGTGGGAAAGATAAAATAACTATTGTAAATCTGTGTGGTGATTATGTATCCCCTCGCGTGTTCAACAAACCATAATAATAATAATTAGTATAGTGAAATATAATGCTCAAATAACCAAAAGTATTGGGACAATATGGCGCTAATGAGTGTGGGTGATAACAACTTAATCCTCCTATACAGTGAAACAGATAATACTCCTATGTGCTAATAGCCAGGTATTATTCATCTACTGCCATACGTAAATTATGCTGTTGTTTCTAATTAGTTCAAAAATGGCTCTTGTTTAAAACTGGTATTAAAGTTAAAAATCCATATATAAAATCCATGGGGGTCACATATTAATAGGCAGGTGGGAACAAACAGAGTTCAGCTAAAATGCTTATTTATTTCATCCAGGAAGGTGCAAAGTGGTGACTTCTGTGCAGTTTTTCAAAAGGTGACTTGAAGTGACTTGCAGTGCTCGCCCCCTATGCTACCCCACTCACCAGAGATAATCACCCCCACAGGGGTACCAAGCGACAAAGTGGGTGCCTGAGGGTGGATGGTTGTTCAATTCCAAAGTACTTCCGTTCCTCTGCTGCTTTCAATCCTTATGGCTGTCCTTGGTATGTTGTATACTCTGACATATCATACTGCTCCAGCAGTGTAACCTTAAGATGTTAATTACTCCAGGTATCCAGGGAGAAAGAGAAACACAAGGGGCTGCCTTCGTGAAGTATGTCAAAGCTTTTATTCCATCACAACAAATCCAATCCACAAAAATTTGTAAGCCACAATGAACAAGAAAGACAGCGCTGTGAGCAAGAAGGGAACCGGCAGCGAAATAACAGCGTGCGTCCCAGCTTGCGTTCCAGCGTTCACTTCCGGGTATGACGTGTGAGCGTGACTCCGCCTTACGCGTTTCGTCATAGGACGTTCTCAAAGACGTCTTTGAGAACGTCCTATGACGAAACGCGTAAGGCGGAGTCACGCTCACACGTCATACCCGGAAGTGAACGCTGGAACGCAAGCTGGGACGCACGCTGTTATTTCGCTGCCGGTTCCCTTCTTGCTCACAGCGCTGTCTTTCTTGTTCATTGTGGCTTACAAATTTTTGTGGATTGGATTTGTTGTGATGGAATAAAAGCTTTGACATACTTCACGAAGGCAGCCCCTTGTGTTTCTCTTTCTCCCTGGATACCTGGAGTAATTAACATCTTAAGGTTACACTGCTGGAGCAGTATGATATGTCAGAGTATACAACATACCAAGGACAGCCATAAGGATTGAAAGCAGCAGAGGAACGGAAGTACTTTGGAATTGAACAACCATCCACCCTCAGGCACCCACTTTGTCGCTTGGTACCCCTGTGGGGGTGATTATCTCTGGTGAGTGGGGTAGCATAGGGGGCGAGCACTGCAAGTCACTTCAAGTCACCTTTTGAAAAACTGCACAGAAGTCACCACTTTGCACCTTCCTGGATGAAATAAATAAGCATTTTAGCTGAACTCTGTTTGTTCCCACCTGCCTATTAATATGTGACCCCCATGGATTTTATATATGGATTTTTAACTTTAATACCAGTTTTAAACAAGAGCCATTTTTGAACTAATTAGAAACAACAGCATAATTTACGTATGGCAGTAGATGAATAATACCTGGCTATTAGCACATAGGAGTATTATCTGTTTCACTGTATAGGAGGATTAAGTTGTTATCACCCACACTCATTAGCGCCATATTGTCCCAATACTTTTGGTTATTTGAGCATTATATTTCACTATACTAATTATTATTATTATGGTTTGTTGAACACGCGAGGGGATACATAATCACCACACAGATTTACAATAGTTATTTTATCTTTCCCACCATTTATCTATCTATTATCAGTGTCCCAATATTTTTGAATAATCATTTTTGCACATTCACAGTAAAGTGACACACATGCACCACCTTGATATCACGTGGCAACACTGATCTTTATATAGGGATTACGTCCCTTTTGACGCCATTTTGTCCCAATATTTTTGATATTTCTGATATTTTTGATATTTTTACTCACTTTGGTTTTTATCATTTTGGCTAACACTTATACCCTGATGGGGGAACATATTTTATTTATCTACTTGTAAGCATTTATGGTCTGTGACGTTATACTGCCTAGAATACGTTTTTTAATGCTCTTAGTGGAATCTTACATATCAGAAATATCTGCACTAGATGCAGAGCTTATGATACCTTCCTGCTACTCACTAATTTTTAGAGGGCAGCGCCGCTTACTGTCTCATTTCTATTTATCTATTGTTAGTTTTTATGTGAGATTTTTGAATTTTTGGGGATTTCAGAATTTCGAATTTACGAATATTCGGATGAATTCGTTAAACGGGTTTTCATTAATTCGGATAATTCCGAATTAACGAATTTTGACGAAATTAGTTAACCACTTCAATACCGGGCACACTCCCTTCCTGCCCAAGCCAATTTTCACCTTTCAGCGCTGCTGCTGTTTAAATGACAATTGCACGGTCATGCTACAATGTACCTAAACAGAATTTTTATCATTTTGTTCCCACAAATAGAGCTTTCTTTTGGTGGTATTTGATCACCTCTGCCTTTTTTTATTTTTTGCTAAACAAATAAAAAAAAGACCTAAAATTTTGAAAAAAAAAAAAAGTTTTTCTTTTGTTTCAGTTATAAAATTTTGTAAATAAGTTTTCTCCTTAACTGACGGACACTGATGAGGTGGCACCAATGAGGTGGCACTGACTATGGACACTGATAGGCGGCACTGAGGTCACTGACATGCAGCACTGATGGGCATTGATAGGCGGCACTGATGGGCATTGAAAGGCTGCACTGATGGGTACTTATGGGTGGCACTGATAGGCAGCTCTGAGGTCACTGACATGCAGCACTGATGGGCATTGATAGGCGGCACTGATGGGCATTGAAAGGCTGCACTGATGGGTACTTATGGGTGGCACTGATAGGCGGCACTGATGGGCATTGAAAGGCTGCACTGATGGGTACTTATGGGTGGCACTGATAGGCGGCACTGATGGGTACTCATGGGTGGCACTGATACCTGGCACTGATAGATGGCATTGATAGGCATCACTGATGGCACTGGCAGGCATTGGGGATGGGCACTGATTGGCAGCAGCCTGGACACTGATTGGCATTTCACTGGTGGTCTAGGGTGGCAATACCTGGTGGTCCTGGGTGGGCATCCGAGGGGGGGCTGTGCTGATAAACAATCAGCACAGACCCCCTCCCCTTGTCAGGAGAGCAGCCGATCAGCTCTCCTCTACTCGCGTCTGTCAGACTGACACACCACACCATCGATCGCCATGATGTGCACCCCCACGGGCATGTGAGAGCGGTCGTTCTGGAGGGCCATCATATGATGTCCACCCAGAACGAGAGCCGCGCCGCCCAGCCTGACCCAACGCATTTTCATGCTACTTTGAAGAAGTAAGGTTAGGCATGCAAAATGATCACTGATATTGTGATTTTATATCTGTGCCTTATAGAGTGAAGGTGTATCTATAAAACTGTGCACACTATAGAGCGCCATTCTCATTTTTCACCTTTTACCATTAAGGCTGCATTCACACCTGCAAAAATGAGCGTTTTGCTGCCCGTGATGGAAACGCACTGCCATTGCGGGTCACACTTGCGGTGCTATTAGAAATATAACCAGTTTTCCAAAATTATCATTTTCGAATAGAATAAATTTGAAAAGAATAGAAAAGAATATAATATAATAGAAAAGAATAGAATAGAAAATAAAAGAATGGAATAGAAAAAAAACAATAGAATATAATAGAAAGAATATAACCATCTACTGAAATTCAAATTTCAAATAGAATACATTTGAATAGAATAGAAAAGAATATAATATAATAGAAAAGGATAGAATAGAAAATACAAGAATGGAATAGAAAAAAACAATACAATATAATAGAAAGTATATAACCATCTACTGAAATTCAAATTTCAAATAGAATAAATTTGAATAGAATAGAAAAGAATAGAATCGAAAAGAATAGAATAGGGGGGGGGGGAAAAGAATAGATTAGAATAAAATGGAAAGAATAAAACCTTCTTCCGAAATTCAAATAGAATACATTCTAATTTGAATAGAATCGAAAAGAATAGATTAGAAAATAAAATAAAAGAATAGAATTGACATAACAATAGAATAGAATAGGAAATAATAGAATAGAATAGACAATAGAGAAGAATATAATAGAATATGAAGAATATAAACAATATAACCGTTTTCCAAAATTTTGAATTTTTGAATAGAATAAATTCAAATTTGAATAGAATAGAAAAGAATATGATATAATATAATAGAAAAGAATAGAATAGAAAATAAAAGAATGGAATAGAAAAAAAATAGAATAGAATGGAATAGAAAGAATGTAACCATCTACTGAAATTCAAATTTTAAATAGAATAAATTTCAATTTGAATACAATAGAAAAGAATACAATAGGAAAAAAGAATAGAATATAATAAAATGGAAAAAATATAACCTTCTTTCCGAAATTTAAATAGAATACATTTGAATTTGAATAGAAAAAAAAAGAATAGATTAGAATAGAATAGAAAATAAAAGACTAGAAATGACTAGAATAGAAAAGAATAGAAAAAATAGCAATAGAATAGACAATAGAAAAGAATAGAACAGAAAGAATATAAACAACATAACCATTTTCCAAATTTTTGAAAAGAATAGAATAGAAAAGGATAGAATAGGGTAAAAAAAAGAACAGAATAAAATGGAAAGAATATAACCTTCTTCCGAAAATTCAAATAGAATACATTCAAATTTGAATAGAATAGGAATGAATATAATATAATATAAATAGAAAAGAACAGAAAATAAAAGAATAGATTAGAAAAAACAAAAGAATAGAATAGAATTTGAATAGCATTTGAGTCAAATTTATAAATTTGACTCAATAAACAAAACTAATTTCGAAAACGAATTAAACGTATTAAACAAATTTAACCAAAAAAATTTATGTAAATAACGAATCGAAACAAACTACATTTTTTCGTTCTGCACATGTCTACAAGCATTTCCCCAGCCTCCTTTCTCCCAGCGATCACTCAGACTGCGCATTGTAACTTTTATATCAAGGTGAGAGGCTGCAGCAGCAGGGGGCTGATCTGTGTCAGGCATTTGTGAACACAGCCAGGAACAGCACAGGCACCAAGATTGTGAAACTCTGATGCTCTTAAGTCTCATTTATAATGAAGACTCTAATTAAAGAAAAAAAAAAAAAAAAGGAGTCTACGCTAAGGGCAAGCCTTTACAGCAATCTTCCTGATGACCAGTGACAGGTGCCCTTTATAGATGGGCACCCCAGGGACGGAATCGGAGGAGTTTTCTGGAATAGATGTAGTTGCTCTTTTCGAGGTCCCCCCTCCGGTTAGGTGACATGGTAAAAGCATTATGCCCACTTAGCGGAGAGCGTCCCGGGCTCCTGGCGGCTGCAGCTAAACATGCATTATGAGTCACTTCGGCATTCCGGGAAGAACTGGGTCATTCCGAGTGTCGTTCTCCGTACTCCTTTCTACTTAATGTAACGTTTTCCTCGTCCTGCTCTTTAAATTAACAACAGCTTGGTGCTGCTGGGGACGGTGATGCGTGACCTGTTTCGATTCACTAGACTTCAAAACGACTCCGAAAAAAAAAAAAAAAAAAACACGAGGGAGGGGCTGTGCGGAGCGTGCGCCGTGCTCCGGAGAACAGACACTTTCTTCATGGACCCCTCACACCTCGCTCTTTTTAATTTTTTTTTTGACATAGAGTTTGCAGTTTTTGTTTTTTTTTGCAGCTGGTTTTATACCACCAGAATTCCGAAAATATTTATTTCCGTTCAATTATCTAAGAGGTAAACGGGACAATTCAAGAAATCAATTTTCAAACAGTGCCAGCAAAAAAAAAAAAAAAAAAATCAAAAAAAAAAAAATCAAAGGACAAGGATGGAAAATGTTTGTTTTGCAGACATCCTGCAGGAGATGGTCAGAGACTGTGCACAGAATACAAGAGATGGAGAAATATCCAGGATTGGGGGTCATGTGACCTCCTCCCAGGATGCAGTGCTTGGGCTTGGAGAAGCAGGAAGTCACCAGCCCTGTGTAAGCTCTGACACCGTCCAATGAGGAGCTCACACAGGGAGGAACGAGGAACTGACCCACCTAGGAGTTCTGAATGGACAAAGTGTCATTATTCATGCCAACAAATGTTCTCTCTTAAAAGGCGTAACAAAGTTACCAGCCTGCAATCCCCTCCCCCCACCCCATACCTGCACCACGAATTGAGCGCAAACTGCGTCCATAACTGCATCTCAAATTGGGCTCCACTGTGCCAATAACCGTATCATGAACTGATCTCTCACTGTGCCAATAACCGTATCATGAACTGATCTCCCACTGTGCCAATAACCGTATCATGAACTGATCTCTCACTGTGCCAATAACCATATCATCAACTGATCTCCCACTGTGCCAATAACCATATCATCAACTGATCTCCCACTGTGCCAATAACCGTATCATCAACTGATCTCTCACTGTGCCAATAACCGTATCATGAACTGATCTCTCACTGTGCCAATAACCGTATCATCAACTGATCTCCCACTGTGCCAATAACCATATCATGGATTGATCTCCCACTGTGCCAATAACCATACCATGAACTGATCTCCCACTGTGCCAATAACCGTATCATGAACTGAGATTCCACTGTGCCAATAACCATATAATCAACTGATCTCCCACTGTGCCAATAACCGTATCATCAACTGATCTCCCACTGTGCCAATAACCATATCATCAACTGATCTCCCACTGTGCCAATAACCGTATCATCAACTGATCTCCCACTGTGCCAATAACCGTATCATCAACTGATCTCCCACTGTGTCAATAACCATATCATCAACTGATCTCCCACTGTGCCAATAACCGTATCATCAACTGATCTCCCACTGTGTCAATAACCATATCATCAACTGATCTCCCACTGTGCCAATAACCGTATCATCAACTGATCTCCCACTGTGCCAATAACCGTATCATCAACTGATCTCCCACTGTGCCAATAACCGTATCATCAACTGATCTCCCACTGCCAATAACCGTATCATGAACTGATCTCTCACTGTGCCAATAACCGTATCATGAATTGATCTCCCACTGTGCCAATAACCGTATCATGAATTGATCTCCCACTGTGTCAATAACCGTATCATCAACTGATCTCCCACTGTGCCAATAACTGTATCATCAACTGATCTCCCACTGTGCCAATAACCATATCATCAACTGATCTCCCACTGTGCCAATAACCGTATCATCAACTGATCTCCCACTGTGTCAATAACCGTATCATCAACTGATCTCCCACTGTGCCAATAACTGTATCATCAACTGATCTCCCACTGTGCCAATAACCATATCATCAACTGATCTCCCACTGTGCCAATAACCGTATCATCAACTGATCTCCCACTGTGCCAATAACCGTATCATCAACTGATCTCCCACTGTGTCAATAACCGTATCATGAACTGATCTCTCACTGTGCCAATAACCGTATCATGAATTGATCTCCCACTGTGCCAATAACCGTATCATGAATTGATCTCCCACTGTGCCAATAACCGTATCATCAACTGATCTCCCACTGTGCCAATAACCGTATCATGAACTGATCTCCCACTGTGCCAATAACCGTATCATGAATTGATCTCCCACTGTGCCAATAACCGTATCATGAACTGAGATTCCACTGTGCCAATAACCGTATCATCAACTGATCTCCCACTGTGCCAATAACCGTATCATCAACTGATCTCTCACTGTGCCAATAACCGTATCATGAATTGATCTCCCACTGTGCCAATAACCGTATCATGAACTGAGATTCCACTGTGCCAATAACCGTATCATGAACTGATCTCCCACTGTGCCAATAACCGTACCATCAACTGATCTCCCACTGTGCCAATAACCGTATCATGAATTGATCTCCCACTGTGCCAATAACCGTATCATGAACTGAGATTCCACTGTGCCAATAACCGTATCATGAACTGATCTCCCACTGTGCCAATAACCGTACCATCAACTGATCTCCCACTGTGCCAATAACCGTATCATGAATTGATCTCCCACTGTGCCAATAACCGTATCATGAACTGATCTCCCACTGTGCCAATAACCGTATCATCAACTGAGATCCCACTGTAGAGAAACCGGTCCCTCCACGTAGCCACTGAATGCCCACTTCTCTTCCTCTTCCTCCCCAGACAGGGAAATGAAGGGCATCGGCTCCCTCACGTTCCCTGGCCTTCCCTGGCCCCCCTTGACCCCCCCCCCAGCAACGCTGCCAGGTTTCCCCCTCCCACCGGCTGCTGCGGAGGATCTGTCAGGATGGAGAATGGGAAAGGAGCCAGTAAAAGTGTAATTTACCAGCCCCTTCCTTGTCTTAATAATCAGTGATCAGTACCAGTAGTTTTTTTTTATTCATTCATAGCTGGGGCATACTTAACTGTGTTTACTATGCCTCTGTTTATGAATGAACAGGAAGCCTCTGTACAGAGCTATTCCTGTTCATTCATTATGTGCAGCTAAGGCTCCAGAGAAAGGGATTGATGAGTCTGTCCTCAGTCCCTTTCTCCATTTCAAAAGTAAGACATCAGGGGTCTGTTTAGACCCCTGATATTTCGCCGAAGCCCCCCCCCAATGTGGGTCCCAAAAAATATCTAAAAAATTAAATTGTGAAAAATAAAATAAAACAACAACAAAAACTACCAGTGGTGAAGCTACCAGGTTCGCAAAGGTCACCCTTGCGACTGGGCTCTGACAATCCGCCACCATGGGGAGACTCCAAGACGACAGGTAGGTGACCGTAATAAAGGGGCCACGATGGTAGTAAAGGGCCCCGGGATCAGTGGGAAGAGCCCCGATCGTGGCCCCTTAATGGTTTCTTGCACCGGGGCCCTGAATGTCCTAGGTTTGCCTCTGCCTCCTGTACCTGTTTATCTGCAGTCTTGTCTTCTCTACATCCATGCAAAGTCCAGAAGTTGTCAAGCTTATCTGAGCTGGGCAGAAAGCTAAAACTACACACTGCAGAGTTCAGTGAGGAGAGCTCTGAGAGCTGATTGGAGGGAAGGGAAGGGACACCCCCCCACCCCCCTCCACACAGCACACAGGAACAGAGCTGAGGCTGTCAATCTGCTCGAGATCCTTCCCGTCACCTTTTTTTCTCTTGTTGTCAGGAAAACGTGTCAGAAGTGACTCATGCTGATAGCAGAGGAAGGAAGCAGCAGACAGAAATCACACTTAGTGCTCTGGATTGAGACAAGTACACACTATAGAGGGATATGCTTTGTTCTTATTTCATGTCTGAGGTTTACAACCGCTTTAACTGCATCACGAATCAAACTCCCGCTGCATCTTTAACTGCGTCACAAATCGAGCTCCCACTGCGCCAATAATGGCGGCACCAATCAAGCTCCCTCCGCATCCAGAACTGCGTCCATAACCGAGCTCCCAATCCGCCAAAAACTGCGTCACAAATCAAGATGAGAGAGCAATAAGAGATTCTTGATCACACATCTGGAAGAAAAAAAAAAGAGAGAGACTTTGTCGCACACAGAGCTCGCCGTTTTATCCGCCTCTTGAAAGGTCTCTTTTGATAATCACAAGCAGTCTTTCATGATAAGTGTGAATTCCCCCGCCGACACTTATCGCAACAGCCGCTCGTTCTGGCGTTCCCCAAGCGTTCTTGGAAAATCGAAGCCTGCGCAATATTTGCTGCCGAAGCAAAAAAAATTCTCCACCTCGTCAGCCCTCCGCCGTCTTAATTACAGAGGAATTTAAATGACTCCAGCAAAAAAAAAAACTGCGTGATCCCAGCTCCGCCAGCACCTGCGAGCAAGGCCAGTTTATGCATTCAGGGGAAGAAATATTCGGAGCGTAACCTTCTGCAAAGGAAAAAATCGCCTCGCAGGTTCAGCGGAGGTAATGGCGAGCGCCGAGCGGACTGCATTTGTCTTTTGTCTGGAACGTGTTCAGATTCCACACTACAACGCACGTAAATACGCCAAATACGTCACACCTAAAAGGATGGGGACGGTATGCCAAATGTGGAGGCTTAAATCGGTCAAACACGAAATTGTCGCATTTAAAAAAGCGAAGGGTAGAGAAGTTCTATAGAGTCGATCTGTGCTCATTGGTTTAAATTCCCAGAACGTGCCGTTATCAATCTTTCAGAGAATTAAAGATCAGCAAGTAATAGTAGCTGAGCTCACCATTCGCCCCAAACATTAGGTACCAGGTAACAATCTGTACACATGACCACGAAGCGTGCAACATGGCCCCTCTATAGGTCAAACCTGTGCTCAGAGACAGCTTCATACCCTCCCAAATAAGCATCCTGCATTTAAAGGGAACCTGTCAAGAGATGAAGGCTGCCATTGGCCAATGCCAATTGTCTGGACGTCTTGTAGATGCTTCTGCTTTACCACTCTCTGAGCCACAGACCTGGAATAAGTAAAGCATCCTGGAAAACCAAGTTTTCTCTTCCTTCCTTCACTTTGCAGCATGCATTTTTTGAGTCTTAGACCCAGAAGTACTGGACATCAAGGTAGCTGCGGAGGAAGCTCAATAATGATGGTCACCAAGTATGATGCCAGACTCCAAAACCACCCTCCCATAGAACCACAGTGGGGTTTCCATGCCCAGTAGCACCTTCATGGTGACGTGGGGGCACAGGGCTTGGCTGACCTGCTAAGCCTACCCAGCCTCCTCAATGTAGGCTTTCTCTATCTGATCAAATTGGAATGGGTTTGCCCAGAGGGAATGGCCAAAGCCTTGGAAAGAGGAAAGCTTGGCCGAGGGATGACTTTTAATAGATTGCAGCAAGGTAACTGCTCTGCTACACAAAAAAGCCTGACCCAGAATCAGGTCGCCTACAAATGATTTAGCACCGAGTTCAAAACTAAAATACGATGCACTCTGGGAGAGAGGTGGCCCGCTTCCATCCACGCTCCAATCACGAGGCGAGTAGCTGCCCCTGCAAAGTGGTGGAGGGGCCGGCTATCTCAGGCCAACCAGGGTTACGCGTTTCTGCACCTGAAAAGTCCTGTGGTCCATTGCACTTATTTATTTATTTGGACTTTTATTTACATGTCTTTTGCTTTGTATATTCACATCTGCACTCATCTACACTTGGTCACACATGTCCAATAACATTTGCGAGCGCCACATTTCCATAATTTTACAACCAGGGTTCCGCGGCACTGTGGTATCCTCACCTTTAGGGTCGTTTTTTTTTTTATCCTTCGATGTCGGCTCTCCCCATCAGGGCGACCTGGAATGGGAACGGCCCAAGCCTTGGAAAGACGAAAGCTTGGCCAGGGAATGTCTTTCAAAAGATTGCAACGAGGTAGCTGCTCTGCAAAAAAGCCTGACCCAGAATCAGGTCGTCTATGAATGATTTAGCACCGAGTTCCAAACGAACACACGATGCGCTTCCGTCCGTGCTCTGGTCACAAGGCGAATGGCTGCTCCTGAGAAGGGGTGGGGGCAGCTATCTCAGGCCAACAAGAGTTCAGCAGCACCGTAAGGGGTAATTTTGACAATGCCAGTTATTCTTTACCAAAGCATGGATTAAGTATGGCCCCCCCCCGGCATTAGTACCCTATAGGGAAGTAAAAGCCTTCCTTATGCACTATCCTGCCTTGGACCAGTTCATGGAGCAAATTGGCCCACTTATGTCTTATGTCCTGGGAACATCAGCCCCACTTGCCCCGGGTAGCTCTACGGTGCAACCACTGACTTCAAGAACACACCCTTTTCTAACCTTCCCATTGGATGGTTATTCACCCATCACTCCAATGGATGAACAGCATGGCGTGGACAGGTGGGAGGGGCCAGACTCAAGAGTGATCTCAGAGTAGTCAGAATTCAAAAAACCCTCATGGATGCCTCATATGCTTCTAACTATAGGCAGAAATACTTTTTTTTTTTTCATTAACCTTTGCAGATAAGATCATTTACATAACCTAATCAAATTTAGAGGGAGAAAAAACTGATAAGCCGCCATGAGGCTGCGTACTGTAACAAGCGCCGTCGTTGGATCAGATATCACAGCAGTTCCCCGTCAAGGTCTATTTTTTATCTTTTATTGTTGCTAAATTTGCCAGATTTGTCAAGCAGTAAATGACATTCAGATAACGTGTTTCCTAAATGAAATGTCACGGAGATGAAATAAACGGCGTTAAATGTCTTTAAAGGACGAGCGACGGCGGCATAAAAGATACACGTCGAGTGAATCAGCCTCGACATCCTCTAAATGGCAGTAACGGGAACACTGACATTTAATAAGATTAAAACAACTTTCTTTGCAGCCCCGATGTTCAATCTATCTAGCCGCAAAAACCCCCCCCCCAAAAAAACACATTTTTGTGATTGGCCAGCTGTGCCGTTCATATCGCCATTTGTCTTCTGCCGAGCTTTGTCCCCACAGCTGTGGCCAAAGGAGGAGTCCTACAAAGAGGACAGTGTTGGAAGAAGCTGTTAATCTGGGCCAAGTCTCCTGTTCCAGCACTCCCCTTTCTCTAAAGCTTCGTACACACGATCGGATTTTCTGATGGGAAATGTGTGATGACAGGCTGTTGGCGGAAAATTCGACCGTTTGTACGCTCCATCGGACAATTGTTGTTGGATTTTCGGAGCATGTGTACACAAGTTCATCGCACAAAAGTCCAAAGTACAAACCAGGGGCGGACTGACCATTCGGGCACTCGGGCACTGCCCGAGGGCCCCATGCCACTAAGGGGCCCCATCAGGGTTGCCAGCCTCAAAAAAAACAGGGACAGTATGTAAAAATCTGTGTTTTTTAAAAAAATCACAAGATTATAGCTGCCCCGCCTCTCCAGTACTTTTTCAGTGTGTGTATGTGTATTCTGTGTGTGTATATTGTGTGTCTGTGTGTGTATACTGTATGTGTGTGTATACTGTGTGTGTATATTATGTGTCTGTGTGTGTATACTGTATGTGTATTCTGTGTGTGTATACTGTGTGTGTATATTATGTGTCTATGTGTGTATACTGTGTGGCCCCATAATCTATTGCCTGGGGGCCCCATAATCTCCTATTGCCCGGAGGCCCCATATTCTTCTCCTATTGCTCGGGGGCCCCATGAGTTGTCAGTCTGCCCCTGGTACAAAAACGCAAGCTCAGAAGCGAGGACGAGCCAGAAGCGGTCAGTCTTGTAAACTAGCGTTCGTAATGGAGAATTAACATTTGTGAAGTGGCAAATTATGAAATCTCGTAATGCAGCGCACAATTCTCTTCTTCTTTAATGGGATAATAATGAAGCTGCTTTGCTGGTGATACTGATGGAGTTATTGCAAACAAATTTTCAAAGGCATTTTTTCTAGTGATATCAAGAATAATATTATTATGTTTTTGTTTTTTTTTTAATTTAGGCAAGTTACCACAACAAGATTATCCCGTCGTTTTTAAGATCAAAGATACAACTATGTTGGTGTCCCTTGTCAATTTTACTTTGTATTTTTTTAAATGTAACTGCCTACTCCCAAACTGTCATTTGAAGTAAAACACATAGCCAAGTATTATTCTCTACTATTTTTTTATTGTGCATTAAAAAAAGAAAACAAATAAAATTAGACATGCTATCTGCCAATAAAACTTAACCAAAAAGTGCGTTCTATGCATCCAAAAATATAGAAAATATACCAAATCAAATCATTATTATTCAACCAAAAAAATAATGTCAAAGCAATAACTCCAAGGCCAATAATAAATAACACGTTATCTTCTCCGATTCCACATGTCTGGTTGACAAATGGCCGTTCAGAAACGAACTGAAATGTACGAAATGAAAAGCGCAAAATGAAAAGCACAAATCAACACTCACCAAACTCCTTTAACATGCAATTAGCAGAAGGAGCCCAAAGGGTGGCGCTAAAGAGCTGAAAAAACCACGTCGTACGTCACTATGTTTGTGTTTGTTGACCAACAATTGTATGACCGTGTGTATGCAAGACAAGTTTGGGCCAACGCCCTTCTGACAAAAGTCCATGGTTTTTTTGGCCAACAATCCGATCGTGTGTACGAGGCTTTAGACTCCTCTGTCAGCCCCACCTATGAACAGTAGAACAAGAGCACTAGGAAAAGCCTGCTGAATTTTCCTGCATTGTTGCATGGCATAACCAGACAAGGTATAGTGAGATGGTTTGAAAGGAACCCAAAAGGCCATCATTGAACCATTGCAAAACACAGCAAAGTCTTCGATTATAGGAGCTATTCACATGTCTCACACAACTGTTCCAGGCTTGTTGGCCACCATCAGTACAGTGCATGGAAACCATAGAGTAGCACTTGAAGATGTTGCCCCAGCCAAAATGAGGAAAGATCTTCCCAATAGGAGGAAAGAGAGCAATTGAGGCTGAGTCTCTGCCCCTTTCTTATGCCCATCGAAACCTGGATAATAAAAAGGTTTGGCTGTAGATATGCTTTCAATCGTTCATACCGGGATGAGGTTGTCCGGTGCCCAGGGCGAGGGTGTAGACCTGCACCCCCTTCCCTATTGCTAATACATAGAATGGGCATACGACCCTGCACCTGTTACTTACCCAGGGCCAGGACAAGGGGTGGGCAGAAGGGACGGCTGCCCTGGGCCCAATGGTTTATTGCAGGGATGGGGGCTCCCTGACCCAAACCCTAAGGGAAGGAGGGCTCAGATTGACATCTTCGCCCTGGGTGCTGGATGACCTGGTCCTGGCACTGTCTCTACCCCCTGTGTTTTGGCTGCCCATGGATTGTGCACTGCGCATGTGCAGCCCATCACTTGCTTTCCAACAGCTGGAAGGTGGTTGCTCATGCGCACTGTCGGTTGGGTGCCTGGGGCATGGTGGGACAGCACTAGTGATCAAATCAGACATGAAGCCACAGTCTTTAGCACCCTCTTCCCTCTCACATGGGGAGCTGCACCCGGGACGGCTGTCCCTCTTGCCCCTCTTTGTCCCAGCCCTCTTTAGTATGACAACGTGCACCAATATTCAGACACAAAATAGGGTTTGGTGTTCCCTTATCAGAGTAAGTGACCCCCTTAGGCATCATTAATGTGTTCTCACTTGTTGTAAAGGACAATGTCCGGCCTCCAGATCAGCTCCGATGGGATCCGTATTGAGGTCACGTTCTCGTATTCCAGAGGGTCCCAGCGCAGCTTGTAATCGTGCCATTCCTACAAGACAGGAGGGTGACAGAAGATCAGATGACAAGATATGGTCAAGACCTCCAGCTATCAACATTCTTCATATCTACAGCACCATGCTACAGAGAATGGAAGGACCAGGCACCATAGGAACGTCGTGATAGGGCCCGGTTCCAAGTCCCAGATTTCATTCAAATAATCCCTGGTGATCCTGCCATGAAGGTGCTTGTTCAGATATTTCTATTATAGGGTGACAACACTCTCTCAATTGTGCTCCTGTGTTGTCACCAGGTCATATGAAATTCCAATGGAGACTACAAGTGTCTATTTCATAGAACATATCAAACAATAATTATCCACTGTAGTCACCATCAGAAAACCTGTCCTGAGAAATACTATGCGGCCATCGTTGGAGTGCATGCAGACAGGGAGTAGCTGCAAAAAGGCTGCTCTGAGGTATGACAAATGATTACAAAAAAAAAACGGTAATTTAATTAACAAAAAAAAACAAACAAAAAAAAAAAAAGCAAAAAAAACAAACAAACAAAACACAATGGTTTATGATATACAGTTCCTTCTGAGTTTCTTCTGACTGCCCTTAAAGTGTTACTAAACCCACAACAGTAAAATCAGTGTGTATATGCAGTAAAGCATGCTTGTTATACTCAATGTGGAACCTAAGGGGTTAATCCTGCACATTCTGTAAAAAGGCTGTTTGATTCTGTCTTCTCTGATCTTCCCCTTCTTTTACTGTCTCCAATCCACCTCCTGATAGAACAGAGCCTTTGGGGCAATGTGCACATGCTCAGTTTGGTGTGTATTGCTTGAGTTTTTTTTTCCTTGGGAGGGTGCATGTGATCAGCACAGGGCCAATCAGCACTGTCCAGACAGAGGGTCAGGGGCCCTGCAGCATCATAGGACAGTCAGAGGAGAATTAAAACTCCTCCTACAAACTGTAACCAGTGCTCAGCCGCACACTGATAGAAGCCACAAGACTGCTATATACTTCTGATGAGAAAAGGATTTAGTAGTTTATATTTAGTAAAATAATTGAATTCCCATGTTCTGTG
Source organism: Lithobates clamitans (assembly GCA_037952925.1). Classification (NCBI taxonomy): domain Eukaryota; kingdom Metazoa; phylum Chordata; class Amphibia; order Anura; family Ranidae; genus Lithobates; species Lithobates clamitans. The sequence goes on from JBBGZY010001678.1 coordinate 448,497, forward strand.
TACTCTGGGAGACCAGATATAGTGAATGCAGGCTCCTGGAGAGACCAGATATAGTGAATGCAGGCTCCTGGGTTTAACACTTTAAGCTGCTTTGAGTTGCTCCAGCATTTCTGTTGACTTATATTTGGAGAACTGCCATATGAGCCATATCACTATTCGGGTAGGCTCAGCTTACACTTGCAGTTGGGGGGGGGGGGGTTGGTGCTGAGAAAAAAAGCCAGTATATGGTTGGCCCACCCTTTGCAGCTATAACAGCTTCAACTCTTCTGGGAAGGCTGTCCACAAGGTTTAGGAGTGTGTCTATGGGAATGTTTAACCATTCTTCCAGAAGCACATTTGAGAGGTCAGGCACTGATGTTGGACGAGAAGGCCTGGCTCGCAGTCTTTGCTCTAGTTCATCCCAAAGGTGTCCTATAGGGTTGACTGGTCCTAATCACTTTGTGGAGGGGGGATTATGGTGTGGGGTTGTTTTTCAGGGGTTGGGCTTGGCCTCCTAAGGTGTCAGGACACTTTGGACAATTTCATGCCTCCAACTTTGTGGGAACAGTTTGGGGATGGTCCCTTCCTGTTCCAACATGGCTGCGCACCAGTGCACAGAGCAAGGTCCATAAAGACATGGATGAGCGAGTTTGGGGTGGAGGAACTTGACTGGCCTCAACCCAATAGAACACCTTTGGGATGAATTAGAGCGGAGACTGTGAGCCAGGCCTTCTCGTCCACATCAGTGCCTGACCTCACAAATGTGCTTCTGGAAGAATGGTCAAACATTCCCATAGACACACTCCTAAACCTTGTGGACAGCCTTCCCAGAAGAGTTGAAGCTGTTATAGCTGCAAAGGGTGGGCCAACTCAATATTGAACCCTACGGACTAAGACTGGGATGCCATTAAATTTAATGTGCGTGTAAAGGCTGGCGTCACAATACTTTTGGTAATATAATGTATATATCTAAGATTTTACACTGATGTTTTATACTTCTTGTTTTTTTACTATTAATATACAATCTTTGTTTGACAAGTAAACATCTAATACAGGGTTTGTCCGTGACCCATGAACCCCAGAACACTGTATGTGTATCTAAAGGGAAAGCAAAGAGGAAGAAGCTGTTTGACTTCAGACTGTCTCTCTCTGAACAACATTTTTAGCAGATTAAACTGTTTCTGATGAGGTCGTATGTGTGAAAGAACATTTAGGGCTTGCGAAAATGGGCAAATATAAAACGCTTTTACTGTATATGGAGTTCCTTCTGTGTGCTTCTGACTTCCCTCAAGCTGCTTTGAGTTGCTTTGGCATTCCTATGGACTTGTATAGAGAACAGCAGTTCAGATTCAAACTAATACCTCAATTCCTACAAGCCAGGTCACTAGTGAACCGGAGATGACTAACCTGCTCCTATGGAACCGCTCCCTCACTGGGTAATCTCTCCCTCCAGTAACATTAGTGATGGATCAACACCTGGTTGGTTTTAACTCCATGGGAGCAGGTGAGTGTTCTCTTAGTAATTCTCTGCAGTTACAAGTCATTTCAAGTGACCACGTGACTCACCTGTTTCACCCAGACGTTCGTGGTCATCATCTGATTTTTCTCATCCTATAAAAAGAGAAGGAAAAGGTCAAAAAAGGAATCAATTAGGATATTTTTGTTATTGATTTGTATCATATCTGTTAGGACTTGTTCAACAGGGAGCTTGGTTCAAGTTTTTGACTCTTAGCAAGTACCCGCGAACCACGGGGTTATAAAGCGTGTACTAAAGCAAACTGGTTGGCTGACAGGTCTGCATTCTTAAGGCATAGATTGGTGTTGTTGCAATCAAATGCAGAATGGAAAACTCAGTCCATGCCTACCACTGATCTAAAATGCTGCCCCTGGCAGGTTCTTCCTCCAGTATATACAGTTGTGCTCATAAGTTTACATACCCTGGCAGAATTTATGATTTTCTTGGCCATTTTTCAGAGATAATGAATAACACAAAAACTTTTTTCTTTCACTCATGGTTAGTGTTTGTCTGAAGCCATTATCAATCAACTGTGTTTACTCTTTTTAATGACAACAGAAACTACCCAAATGACCCTGATCAAAGGTTTACATACCCTGGTGATTTTGGCCTGATAACATGCACACAAGTTGACACAAAGGGTTTTGAATGGCTATTAAAGGTAACCATCCTCACCTGTGATTTGTTTGCTTGTAATTAGTGTGTGTGTATAAAAGGTCAATGAGTTTCTGGACTCCTGACAGACCCTTGCATCTTTCATCCAGTGCTGCACTGACGTTTCTGGATTCTGAGTCGTAGGGAAAGCAAAAGAATTGTCAAAAGATCTGTGGGAAAAGGTAGTTGAACTGTATAAAACAGGAAAAGGATATAAAAAGATATCCAAGGAATTCAGAATGCCAATCAGCAGTGTTCAAAATCTAATCAAGAATTAGAAAATGAGGGGTTCTGTTGAAATCAAACCACGGTCAGGTAGACCAACTAAAATTTCAGCTACAACTGCCAGGAAAATTGTTTGGAATGCAAAGAAAAACCCACAAATAACTTCAGGTGAAATACAGGACTCTCTGAAAACATGTGGTGTGGCTGTTTCAAGACTAACAATAAGGAGGCACTTGAAGAAAGATGGGCTGCATGGTCAAGTTGCCAGAAGAAAGCCATTACTGCGCAAATGCCACAAAACCATCCCGCTTAAAATACGCTAAACAGCACAGAGACAAGCCTCAAACCTTCTGGCACAAAGTCATTTGGAGTGATGAGGCCAAAATTGAGCTTTTTGGCCACAATCATAAACTCGACATTTAGATAGGAGTCAGCAAGGCCTATGATGAAAGGTACACCATTCCTACTGTGAAACACGCTGATGTTTTGGGGATGTGTGAGCTAAAAAATTGATGGCAAGATGAATGCAGTATGTTATCAAAAAATACTGGAGGAACATTTGCATTCATCAGCCAGGAAGCTGCACATGGGACGTACTTGGACATTCCAACATGACAATGATCCAAACACAAGGCCAAGTCGACCTGTCATTGGCTACAGCAGAATAAAGTGAAGGTTCTGGAGTGGCCATCTCAGTCTCCTGACCTCAATATCATTGAGCCACTCTGGGGAGATCTCAAACGTGCAGTTCATGCAAGACAGCCCAAGAATTTACAGGAACTGGAGGCTTTTTGCCAAGAGGAATGGGCAGATTTACCATCTGAAAAGATAAAGAGCCTCATCCACAAATACCACAAAAGACTTCAAGCTGTCATTGATGTTAAAGGGGGCAATACACAGTATTAAGACCTAGGGTATGTAAACTTTTGATCAGGGTCATTTGGGTAGTTTCTGTTGCCATTATGATTTAAAAAGAGTAGACACAGTTGATGGATAATAAATGGCTTCAGCCAAACACTAACCATGAGTGAAAGAAAAGTTTTTGTGTTATCATTCATATTCTCTGAAAAATGGCCAAGAAATCATAAATTCTGCCAGGGTATGTAAACTTAAGAGCACAACTGTATTCGGGATCAGCCACCTGTGTGTACAGAGCATTGAAAACTAACTGCAATATATTTTATGCCAAAATTTTTCAGTTTAATGTTTTGAGGTGTTGTATTTCTGAATATCCTGATGCAAGGACATTCAGATGCTTATGCTTAACATTACATACACATTTATAAGCTTTATTGTTCATTGAATGTACTTTCTTTGACAATGTCTTGTTACGTGAATAATAAAAAAATATTGAAAGTTGAAAAATAACTGCACCCTGCACCCTTTGTGCCCAAAAAAGGCAGAAGACAAAGGACTACTCATCAGTATTGGTGTGGAGGCAGCCATGTTGGTAGAGGCAGGGCTTTGTTTCCTCATGTCAGAGCCTCCAGCAAGGAAAACAGCGAGCAGCACAGTAGTGACATAGACCAGATCTCCTCAGTCAGAGACAGCAGTGCCTTAGATCTCACACTGTGTATACAGTATATACTCACCAGCCACTTTAATAGGTGCACCTTGCTAGTACTGGGTTTGAACCCCCTTTTTGCTTCTTCTTCTTCGTAGCATAGATTCAACAAGGTGTTGGAAACATTCCTCAGAGATTTTGGTCCATAGTGACATGATGGCATCACGCAGTTGCTGCGAATTTGTCGGCTACACATCCATGATGCGAATCTCCTGTTCCACCAAAGGTACTCTATTAGATGATATGTGGTGACTGTGGAGGCCATTGGAGTACAGGGACCTCATTGTCCAGTGGTGAGATGATTGGAGATTTGTGACATGGTGCATTATCCTGCTGGAAGGAGCCATCAGAAGATGGGGACATTGTAGTCATAAAGGGATGGACATGGTCAGCAACAATACTCAGGTAGGCCGTGGTGTTTAAATGATGCTCAATTGGTACTAAGGGGTCCAAAGTGTGCAGAGAAAATATCCCCCCCCACCATTACTCCACCACCACCAGCCTGAACCCCTGGTACAAGACAGGATGGATACATACTTTCATATTTACGACAAATTCTGACCCCACCATCTGAATGTCGCAGCTGAAATTGAGACTCATCAGACCAGACAACGTTTTTCCAATCTTTTGTTGTCCAATTTTGGTGATCCTGTGTGAATTGTAGCCTCAGTTTCCTGTTCTTAGCTGACAGGAGTGGCACCCGGTGTGGTCTTCTGCTGATGTAGCCCATTTGCTTCAAGTTCCAACATGTTGTGTGTTCAGAGATGGTATTCTGCATACCTTGGGTGTAACAAGTGGTTATTTGAGTTACTGTTGACTTTTTATCATCTGGAACCAGTCTTCCCATTCTCCTCTGACCTCTGACATCACCAAGGCTTTTTCCTCCACACAACTGCCGCTCACTGGATATTTTCTCTTTTTCTTATCATTCACTGTAAAACCTAGATATGATTGTGCGTAAAATTCCCAGTAGATAAGCATTTTTTTTAAAATGCTCACACCAACAACCATGCCACGCTCAAAGTTACTTAAATCCCCTTTCTTCCCCATTCTGATGCTCAGTTTGAACTTCGTCAAGTCGTCTTCACCACGTCTAGATGTCTAAATGCATTGAGTTGCTGCCATGTGATTGGCTGATTAGCAATTTGTGTTACTAAGCAATTGAACAGGTGTAACTTATAAAGTGGCCAGTAAATGTACATGCACATACCCTGCTATTTTTCAGGAGGAATGCAAGACAAAAAGATCGATTTTTTTTTTAGGCGACAGCATTGGCACACTTGTCATTTGTAGATACTCCCTAAAGCACAGAAAATCTTAACTCTGAGTTCAGTTTCAATTCAAGATGTTTGCAGGAACTGCTCATTCTGTACCCATTGGGTGACAACAACGCATGTGAAACTTTGTCACCTGAGATTAGCACCTATTTTTCTGTCTGTTCTTACTTCACTTTCCTCTGCTACCCCTAAGAAATAAAGCCTGGTCCAAGATCTGCCCCAGCCTGTGATTGGACAGTGAAGGGACTGCAGAGTACTGATGAGGTCATCCCTCTGCTCTCTCCTCATGTATGCATGCTCAGACAGTGCTGTGCAAAACAGGGGTTGTAGTATTAGTAGTATTTATTTAATCCGGCCTGGGGTTCAGCCCTAAACAAAATGACAAGTGCGCTTAAATCCAACCAAGCTGGGGCATGTGGTCCTTGCTGGTCAGCCGCAGGCAGCTCAGAGCAAATAGAAACATATTTTTGAAGACTGCGGAGATTCTGAACCATCATCAGCGAGATTCATTGAGCGAGGACCCCCTCCTCCACCCCCCGACTCATCTCCGCCAGCAAGTCTCCCTATACATCTTCTGCCCACCCCGGCCTGGTGCCATCCTCCCCTCCCTGCCAAGGCACCACCTGCTACATAAAAACACTTGGAGAACACAGCAGCTGCCGTGCCAGGATAACGCACAGCGTACAATAATGCTGAGCCCATTCTCCGTATGCCAAGGCCGCCCAAAAAGAATTGATTATCCGGAAGAGCCGTATAATGGAGAGAGAGAGCGAAAGCGACGGCGAGAACGCCATTAGCAACTCATCTCCAGTGCTGTAAATAATTGAGATGATTTGCCACCACTAAACACCACTATTATGGTTTACACACAAAAAAGGGGGAGGGGCAAGCAATTCTGGTTGCTATGACAGTGCGGTGTAAAAGGTGCAGTTACTGTATTCTTGTTCCCATATACAGCAGATAGAATGTGCTCAGATCTCCCCAACTACCTCTCTCCATCTATATAGCTCCATCACTCTCTCCATCTATATATCTCCATCCCTCTCTCCATCTATATATCTCTTCATCCCTCTCTCCATCTATATATCTCCATCCCTCTCTCCATCTATATATCTCCATCCCTCTCTCCATCTATATATCTCCATCACTCTCTCCATCTCTATATCTTCATCACTCTCTCCATCTATATATCTCCATCCCTCTCTCCATCTATATATCTTCATCACTCTCTCCATCTATAGATCTCCATCATTATCTCTTCACCCCTCTCTCCATCTATATATCTCCATCATTATCTCTTCATCCCTCTCTCCATCTATATATCTCCATCATTATCTCTTCATCCCTCTCTCCATCTATATATCTCCATCATTATCTCTTCATCCCTCTCTCCATCTATATATCTCCATCATTATCTCTTCATCCCTCTCTCCATCTATATATCTCCATCATTATCTCTCCATCACTCTCTCCATCTATATATCTTCATGCCTCTCTCCATCTATATATCTTCATCATTATCTCTTCATCCCTCTCGCCATCATTATCTCTTCATCCCTCTCTCCATCTATATATCTTCATCCCTCTCTCCATCTATACATCTCCATCACTCTCTCCATCTATATATCTTCATCATTATCTCTTCATCCCTCTCTCCATCTATATATCTTCATCCCTTTCTCCATCTATATATCTTCATCCCTCTCTCCATCTATATATCTCCATCACTCTCTCCATCTCTATATCTTCATCACTCTCTCCATCTATATATCTCCATCATTATCTCTTCACCCCTCTCTCCATCTATATATCTCCATCATTATCTCTTCATCCCTCTCTCCATCTATATATCTACATCATTATCTCTTCATCCCTCTCTCCATCTATATATCTCCATCACTCTCTCCATCTATATATCTTCATGCCTCTCTCCATCTATATATCTCCATCACTCTCTCCATCTATATATCTTCATGCCTCTCTCCATCTATATATCTTCATCATTATCTCTTCATCCCTCTCTCCATCTATATATCTTCATCATTATCTCTTCATCCCTCTCTCCATCTATATATCTTCAGCCCTCTCTCCATCTATATATCTCCATCATTATCTCTTCATCCCTCTCTACATCTATATATCTTCATCCCTCTCTCCATCTATATATCTCCATCATTATCTCTTCATCCCTCTCTCCATCTATATATCTTCATCCCTCTCTCCATCTATATATCTTCATCCCTCTCTCCATCTATATATCTTCATCCCTCTCTCCATCTATATATCTCCATCACTCTCTCCATCTCTATATCTTCATCCCTCTCTCCATCTATATATCTTCATCCCTCTCTCCATTTCTATATCTTCATCCCTCTCTCCATCTCCATCACTCTCTCCATCTATATATCTTCATCATTATCTCTTCATCACTCTCTCCATCTATATATCTGCATCATTATCTCTTCATCCCTCTCTCCATCTATATATCTCCATCACTCTCTCTGTCTATATCTCGCCATTGCTCTCTCCATCTGTATCTCTCCATTTACAGTATCTCTCATCATCCCTTTTTCCATCTATATCTCTATATATGGTGAAGGATGGAGAGATATAGAGAGGGATGGAGAGAAAGATGGGGAGATATAGACCATCACTCCACCCATATCTCTCCATCTATATCTCTATCTATATGACGCCATTCCTCTTTCCAAGTTTATATCCCTCCATCCTTCCCTCTGGCTACATCTTTCCATTCTTCTCCATCTACACTTCTCCGTTCCACCTCAGTCTTTATCTCCCCATCCCTCATTATAGGTCTTCATCTCCATCTCTCCATCCCTCCCTCAGTTTCTATCTCTCCATCCCATCTCAGTCTATATCCCTCCATCCCTCTCTAAAGCTCTCCATGTATATCTCTCTAGCCCTCTTTCCAGCTATATCTCTCCATCCCTCTTCTCCAACCTATCTCTAAATCCCTCTCTATATCTCTCAGTCTATATCTCTCCAACCCTCTCCGTATCTCTCCATCCCACCTAGGTCTAGATCTCCCCACCCCTCACTTCATCTACATGTATATCTCTACATCCCTCTCTATAGGTCTTTGTCTCTATCTCCCCATCCCTCTCTAGACAATATCTCTCCATCTATATCTCCCCATCGCTCTCTCCAACCTATCTCTCCATATCTCTGTCTATATCTCTCCATCCCATCTCTACATCTCTCTCTATACTGTATAACTCTCCATCTATATCTCCCCAACCTATCTCTCCATCCCCCTCTATATCTCTCAGTCTATATCTCTCCATCCCATCTCTGTCTATGTCTCTCCGACCTTCTTCATCTATTTCTCTCCATTCCACCTTGGTCTGTTTCTCCTCATTCTTCACTTCCTCTATATCTCTTCATCCCTCTCTATAGGTCTTTAACTCTTCATCCCTCTCTATATATCTCAGTCTATATCTCTCCATCCTTCTCTATATCTGCCCATCTATATATCGTGTTTTGTATCTCCCCATCCCTCACTCTATCTATCTATAGCTCTCCATCCATCTCTATGGGTCTTCATCTTTATCGCTCCATCCCTCCTTATATCTCTCAGTCTATATCTTTCCATCCCATCTCTGTCTATATCTCCCCATCCCTCTCCAACCTATCTCTCCATCCCTCTCTATATCTCTCCATCCCATCTCTGGCTATATCTCTCCATCCCTCTTCATCTACACTTCTCCGTTCCACCTCAGTCTATATCTCCCCATCCCTCACTCCATCTATATCTCTCCATCCCTCTCTATAACTCTCTGTCTTTATCTCTCCACTCCTCTGCTGCTTGGTAATTTGTGTTCTCTGTTCCATGCCTCGACTCCAAGAACACCCTCAGCCTCTCTGGCACACCTGGTTGAGTGAAAGTTACTGCATGCACTTGTAGCTATACCAGAGGCGTAACTAGAATCTTCAGGGCCCCGGTGCAAGAAACCATGAAGGGCCCCCACCAGTGGCATTGCTAGGTCTACAAGAGATCTCGGGCTAGAGCCCATAGCAGCTAAGTAAGGAATGTCATACACTTTGGCGGGCATACACACATATATATATATATATATATATATATATATATATATATATATATATATATATATATATATATATATATATATATATATATATATATATATTTTATATATATATATATATATATATATATTATATATATATATATATCTCGTTACATATCTGAATGCAGATCCCTCACTTACATCAGGGTCCCCAGAAATCCACCACCTACATCAGGGTCCCCAGAGAGCCCCCCCCTTACATCAGGGTCCTTAGAGAGCCTCCCCCTATATTAGGGTCCCCAGAGAGCCTCCCTCCTTACATAAGGGTCCCCAGGGATCCCCCCTTTACATCAGGGTACCCAGAGAGCCCCACTTACATCAGAGTTCCCAGGGAGCCCCTCCTCACATCAGGGTCCCCAGAGAGCCTTCCCTCACATCAGGGTCCTTAGAGAGCCTCCCCCTACATTATGGTCCCCAGAGATTCTCCCCTTAGATCAGGGTCCCCAGAGAACCCTCCTTACATCAGGGTCCCCAGGGACACCTCCTTACATCAGGGTCCCCAGAGAGCCCCCCCTACATTAGGGTCCCTAGAGAGCCTCCCCTTACATCAGGGTCCCAAGAGAGCCTCCCTACTTATATTAGGGTCCTCAGAGCCCCCCTCATTACATCAGGGTCCCCAGAGAGCTCCCCTTAACATCAAGGTCCCCAGAGAGCCCCTCCTTACATCAGGGTCCCCAGAGAGCCTCCCCCTACATAAGGGTACCTAGAAAGCTTACCCTTGCATAAGGGTCCCCAGAGAGCCTCCCCTTACATCAGGGTCCCCAGAGAACCCCCCTTACATCAGTGTCCCCAGGGAGCCCTCCATACATCAGGGTTGCCAGAGAGCCCCCCCTACATTAGGGTCCCTAGAGAGCCTCCCCTTACATCAGGGTCCCCAGAGAGTCTCCCCTTACATCAGGGTCCTTAGAGAGCCTCCCCCTATATTAGGGTCCCCAGAGAGCCTCCCTCCTTACATCAGGGTCCCCAGGGATCCCCCCCTTACATCAGGGTCCCCAGGGATCCCCCCTTACATCAGGGTACCCAGAGAGCCCCACTTACATCAGGGTTCCCAGAGAGCCCCCCTACATTAGGATCCCCAGAGAGCCCCCCTACATTAGGGTCCCCAGAGAGCCCCCCTACATCAAGGTCCCCAGGGAGTCCCCTCCTTATGTCAGGGTCCCCAGAGACCCCTTTCCTTAAATCAGGGTCCCTAGAGACCCCTTTCCTTACATCAGGGTCCCCAGAGACCCCTTTCCTTACTTTAGGGTCCCCAGAGAGCCCCCCTAACATCAGGGACCCCAGAGACGTAAGCTAGCAAGTGGGTGTGGTGCTGCGCTAATCCTGGTAACTAAATAAATGCATGAGTGCAACTGTGCTACAATGTTGATGAGTCAGAGGCTAGTCGCCTAATGTGAACGTGGGGTGTGAATAATCATCAAACACCATTGTAAGAGAATATAAATATAAATATACTCCGCCCAGTGTAAAAAGTGACTAAATTGGGTAAAAGTGTCCGGACTATAAAAATTGTAATAATAGCATTAACATAAGCAGTTAAAAGGCATGCAGTGTCGGAATAAACATATAGTGTATATGTAGGCAAGTGGGTGACTAAAACATTTATAGCACAATATACAACTTCCAGAAAAATAAAAATAAAACAAAAAAGTGCAATGTTACACTGTACGTCCGGAGAGATCACAATGCCTGTGGTAATGCAAAAAAGTGTCCAGTGCAAACAATAAGTGCTCAAAAATTGTCTAAAGACATAAATACAGTCCAAAGAAAGGTGGCTTGTGTAACAGCAAAATCTCCAATAATTCATCAATCCTCAAAGTGCCAAACAGTGAGATGCAAGCAGCAAACTGGATTCTAAAATCAGTCACTTTGAATAGGTGAAAAGTGTGAAGTGTATAGAGCAGTCCTCTTCATGCAGCAATCCTACACTGGTGGATAATGGCCCCTTACCTCATTATACTGAGGTTACAGCATAAGTCAGTCACCGCTTATGGCAGCTCCTATGGAGGTTGGTCCTGGGTCCCGGACTATGCCTCTATATGCCTCAGGTCCACAGGGGGCATGGCGGCCGAAAGGGGAAAAAGGATGCCATATAGTGTACTCATTTTTAAAACATCTAAACTTTATTCAAAGGTAAAAGAAGGTACTCACACAGTGAAAACGGCAGAGGGCGCATATAACCAAACGAGCGGCGAGCTCGTACACTGCTGACAGTGGAAGGTGCCTGTCCCTGGGACTGACTTATACTGTAACCTCAGTATAATAAGGTAAGGGGCCATTGCCTTCCAGTGTAGGATTGCTGCATGAAGAGGACTGGTCTATACACGTCACACTTTTCACCTATTCAAAGTGACTGATTTTAGAATCCAGTTTGCTGCTTGCATCTCACTGTTTGGCACTTTGAGGATTGATGAATCATTGGAGATTTTGCTGTTACACAAGCCACCTTTCTTTGGACTGTATTTATGTCTTTAGACAATTTTTGAGCACTTATTGTTTGCACTGGACACTTTTTTGCATTACCACAGGCATTGTGATCTCTTCGGACATACAGTGTAACATTGCACTTTTTTGTTTTATTTTTATTTTTATGGAAGTTGTATATTGTGCTATTAATGTTTTAGTCACCCACTTGCCTACATATGCACTATATGTTTAGTCCAACACTGCATGCCTTTTAACTGCTTATGTTGATGCTATTATTACAATTTTTATAGTCCGGACACTTTTTCCCAATTTAGTCACTTTTTACACTGGGCGGAGTATATTTATATTTTTATTCTCTTACAATGGTGTTTGATGATTATTCACACCCCACGTTCACATTAGGTGACTAGCCTCTGACTCATCAACATTGTAGCACAGTTGCACTCATACGTTTGTTTAGATACCAGAATTAGCGCAGCACCACACCACTATACTGACTACATGGTAGCGCAGGAATAATACACTTTACAGGGTCCCCAGGGAGCCCCTCCTTACATCAGGGCCCCCAGAGAGTCTCCCCCTTACATCAGGGCACCCAGAGAGTCTCCCCCTTACATCAGGGCACCCAGAGAGTCTCCCCCTTACATCAGGGCACCCAGAGAGTCTCCCCCTTACATCAGGGCACCCAGAGAGTCTCCCCCTTACATCAGGGCCTCCAGAGAGTCTCCCCCTTACATCAGGGCCCCCAGAGAGTCTCCACCTTACATCAGGGCCCCCAGAGAGTCTCCCCCTTACATCAGGGCCCCCAGAGAGTCTCCCCCTTACATCAGGGCCCCCAGAGAGTCTCCCCCTTACATCAGGGCCCCCAGAGAGTCTCCACCTTACATCAGGGCACCCAGAGAGTCTCCCCCTTACATCAGGGCCCCCAGAGAGTCTCCACCTTACATCAGGGCACCCAGAGAGTCTCCACCTTACATCAGGGCCCCCAGAGAGTCTCCACCTTACATCAGGGCCCCCAGAGAGTCTCCCCCTTACATCAGGGCACCCAGAGAGTCTCCACCTTACATCAGGGCACCCAGAGAGTCTCCCCCTTACATCAGGGCACCCAGAGAGTCTCCACCTTACATCAGGGCCCCCAGAGAGTCTCCACCTTACATCAGGGCCCCCAGAGAGTCCCCCCCTTACATCAGGGCCCCCAGAGAGTCTCCCCCTTACATCAGGGCACCCAGAGAGTCTCCACCTTACATCAGGGCCCCCAGAGAGTCTCCCCCTTACATCAGAGCCCCCAGAGAGTCTCCCCCTTACATCAGGGCCCCCAGAGAGTCTCCACCTTACATCAGGGCCCCCAGAGAGTCTCCCCCTTACATCAGGGCACCCAGAGAGTCTCCCCCTTACATCAGGGCCCCCAGAGAGTCTCCACCTTACATCAGGGCCCCCAGAGAGTCTCCCCCTTACACCAGGGCCCCCAGAGAGTCTCCCCCTTACATCAGGGCCCCCAGAGAGTCTCCACCTTACATCAGGGCCCCCAGAGAGTCTCCCCCTTACATCAGGGCCCCAAGAGAGTCTCCCCCTTACATCAGGGCCCCCAGAGAGTCTCCCCCTTACATCAGGGCCCCCAGAGAGTCTCCACCTTACATCAGGGCACCCAGAGAGTCTCCCCCTTACATCAGGGCCCCCAGAGAGTCTCCCCCTTACATCAGGGCCCCCAGAGAGTCTCCCCCTTACATCAGGGCCCCCAGAGAGTCTCCACCTTACATCAGGGCACCCAGAGAGTCTCCCCCTTACATCAGGGCCCCCAGAGAGTCTCCCCCTTAGATCAGGGCCCCCAGAGAGTCTCCACCTTACATCAGGGCCCCCAGAGAGTCTCCCCCTTACATCAGGGCCCCCAGAGAGTCTCCCCCTTACATCAGGGCCCCCAGAGAGTCTCCACCTTACATCAGGGCCCCCAGAGAGTCTCCCCCTTACATCAGGGCCCCCAGAGTGTCTCCCCCTTACATCAGGGCCCCCAGAGAGCCTCCCCCTTACATCAGGGCCCCCAGAGAGCCTCCCTCTTACATTAGTGTCCTCAGAGGGCCCCTTCCTTACAATAATGTCCCCAGAAAGCCCCCCCCCTACATCAGGGTCCCCAGAGAACCCCCCTTACATTAGGGTCCCCAGGGAGCCTCCCTCCTTACATCAGGGTCCCCAGAGAGCCCCTTCTTACATTAATGTAACCAGAAAGCCCCCCCCCCCCTTACATCAGGGTCCCCAGACTGCTGCCCCCCCTCCTTCAAGAAGTTCCCCATGTACCTGGCTGGTGGAGGTGGGAGGCGGCGATCAGCAGCTCTATGGTGTCCACAGGCAGTGGGAATCTCCATGTGGCTTGTAGTTCTCCTGAGTGTACAGTGGAGAGGGGAGGGGCCTCTGACCCGGGATATATCAGCAGCACAAGCAGAGCCGACTCACTGAAAGTGAAACTAATACCTGCCCGGGCCCCTCCCCTCTTCTCTCCACTGTTTACACTGACACTGGGAAGAGAGATCCCACCGCATACAGGCACAATAGAGCTGCCGATCGCTGCCTCCCACCTCCCCCCACTGCATTACAAACGGCAAGCCAGAGGTGTAGGGAGAAATGCCAGGTCTTGGGCCCCCCCACAGCGGCAGAATGGCAGGGCCCAGTCGCAAGTGCGACTGCAGCGACCCCTATTGTTCCGCCACTGAGCTATACACAAATGTGGATATCTTTAACTCAACAGCTTGAGGCGATTGTGGCCGCGAGTGCACTTGCAACTAATGGCGGTTCGTCTGCAAGAGGCACAGGGGCACCGCTCCCCCATCCATGCGTCCGGCCCCCTAATCTACATGCAGGGCACCAGATGCATGGATTTCAATTGGGTTTTTTTTTTTTTTTGAAGCATGTGATTAGAGCCAGAGGCTCCAATAGGTTTAAGAAAAGGGTGTCGCTTGTGTGACAATAGCGAATTAATATTCTCCTCCCTCCCAGCCAAACAGGAAGGCGCTATTGGCCAGGGAGTCTTAGGACTCGCCGCTGTCCATCTCCCATGGGGGGGGGGCATGTTAGATTGTGCCGACCCCCCCAAAAAAATATTGAGCACCAGATTGCTTGCAAAAGAAACAATTGATTACTGTCCGTGATACTTTTTTATTTGCACTAACATACACTTTTTAAAGACAAGTTTTTCAGAGTATGTCCCCTTCTTCAAGGTCGAACTATTTTCGTGAATTAGTACTGCTGGGACTTTGAAGAAGGGGACATACCCTAAAAAACTTGTCCTGAAAAATTGTAAGTTAGTGCATATAAAAAAAGTATCACGGACAGTACTCAATTGTTTCTTTACCGCAACTGTAAATTAGTATCAGGAAATAGACACAAGACTGTTTAGTGGTAAATGTATTGGTACTGGTTAGAATAAATGGTGGTTTGAGCATAAATAAACACACACAAATTAGGTTCAGACACAGTCTGCTAGACAGTATAATCACTACGCTAAAGTAGCTTAGAATAGATTTTTTACCACTAGACTGGGATTAACACATGAATCAGCAAAGTCAACAATAAACAGTGCATATAAGCATTAACTACAATGTGAATAATAATACTATAACTAGTCTAGAGAACACTGTAGAAGAAAGTATAGGATTTGGTGCAATATCCCCTGAAAGGTACCTCTTAGCATAGGCAATTGGTAAAGGTCTTAGTGTAGCAGCTGTAAAGAGACAATCTTTAGTCCAAACTCTTCAGCCAGCTAGCGTTGGGGCCCAGTTGTACCATTGGTGCACATGAGAATAGTCTCAGTCAAGTCTGCAGGTAGTAATAAGGCTACTAGATGGCTGTATGGACTCAGTCTCTTTCTCTAGCAGCAGATAGTAAATCCCCACAGCAGCAGCTCACCAGTCCCAGCGATATTGCAGCTCACCACCCGGTCACACACAGAGATTAGTCCACACTCTGCTCTGCACCCAGGTGACTCTGGCTGTCAGCATACCTGGATTCAGCATTCTGGAAGCTGCAAAGGCCACCAATATGCAGCAGTGATGGTCCACACTAGAGAGTGATGTGCACTCTCTGGTCTCCCTCATGGCAAGAGGAAGCTGTGTCCTGTACAGCCTGAGAAAAATCAATTTCCCCTCCTCCTGGCAATCTCCCTCTGAGAAATGCAGCTCAAAAGCTCTTGATTGCAGTAAAGTCGGTCTCCTCTGGACTACAGTTCCCACAGTGCATTGCTGCCTGACTCAGTCTGTTGAACTCTTCCTGCTCAGCAGCTCCCTACTCTGGCTGATATAGCTGCTATCCCGTTCAGCACCACAGGGCTGCAGCTGCAGCTAGTGTCTCTCTCTCTCAATCTCCATTCTTTGCCAAGCACCTGGCTACACATCTATTCAATAATTTAAAAAAAACAAAAACTTGTTGATCCTGCCGGAAATCTTGTCAACTTCTTGTTCTCTCCTGCGCAACACTCTAATTGGTTACATTGTTCTCAGTTATATCTGAGGACTTAAGAACCCCCCCCCCCCCAATGTTATAATGAGGAACACATGCGTCCAATGTATACAGTTAGCATCAGCCAGCCAAACTTCACTTGGTGATCTCATTTCCCAGAAAGCTCCTTGGATTGTAGAAATTCTGGGTAAGCTTCTAATTAGGGAAAACAAGCACTTTAATTATTCTAAATACTTTCTAATTGTAGCCCAAGGGAGAGTAAAAAATCACATAGGAGCCCTAACATGTATTTATGCATCAAGCAGAGGCCGAGGAATCTCTAGTGAGACTAGAATTATCACAGGCGATCATCGTAATTATCAACATTGATGGAGTCAGCAAAAAAAAAAATGAAAGGAGGCCAGCAAGCCCCATTTGATAGTCTATTACACCGATTGTAAACCCAAGGACAAAAATTTTATACGATATAGCTTACCAGTCCATAGATGTGCTGGCTGCATTCGTTTTCTTTTTTTTTAATGTTTTTCCTTTAATTTTCCCCTGGTGATCCTACCGGTAAGACACCTCCTGTCCTATGGAGAAATGCTCACTCACAATACTGTATGTATGGAGGCGTAGTGCTGTCACCTTAGGCTGCTCTCTTGATTTGGATTACAAATGCCTCAGGAATAGACATGTGCAATGCGTTTTGGTCCCAACATAAAGACAAATTTTTGGTTATTCGGAGATTTGGATGTATCCGAATCTCCAAATGAAATAGTACATTTCGTTAAAACTCATTTAATTTCCTTTCGTATATGGGTTTCCTAACCAATTCCAAATTTTTGGAAGAATTCGAATTTGGATTGGTTGAAAAACAAATTGACCAATTTTAATTCTGTGTGAAGAATAGCTGCTTGTTAAGGAACGGGCCAGGAAGCTGCTGCTACGTCCTTAACAACCTATTAGCTGGTCCCCCCCAAAATCTATACCAGATCCTTATCCGATCATGCAGCCTGGCAGGTCAGGAATGGGAGGGGACTAGAGAGTCCCCCCCCCTCCTGAACCATAGTAGGCCACATGCCCTCAACATGGGGGGTGCTTTGGGGCAGGGGGGCTCCCCTAGGCTTAAAATGCATAACAGACCCTAAGGGCCTGGTATGGATTGGGGGGCCCCCACTTTTTTTTTCCACAGAAATTTTCATTGCCAGCATTCTTTATTTACATTTCAGCTGTCGTTGGAAGCCTGCTGACAGCTGAGGAGTCATCAGTTGTTCAGGGCGTGGCGGCTGGCTTTCCGGCCCACTCCTTAACAACCAGCTATTCTTCACACAGAATTTGAGTCGGCCGATAATTTTTTGGCCAATCCGAATTTGACTCTTTATAGAAATAGGGAATTCTTTAGAAAAATAATAAACTAAATTAAACTAAATGAATTCCAAAACGAATCAACGAAACAAAATTAGTAACATAATAAATCTATCCAAAACACATATTTCCGTTCTGCACGTCTACTCAGAAAGTGCCAAGTGGATTTTTGGCAAGATTAACATGTATTTTTTAGTACTTGCAGACAATGCAAAAAAAAAGAAAACAAAAGCAGCCATCAACTGGACTGGTAAGCTGCATTTGAATACTGAAATAAATTATGTTCTTGTTCAAGGGACTAGGCATACCCCCCAACCGTCCCGGATTCCACAGGACTGTCTCAGGATCTTAGCACAATCCTGGCGTCCCGTGGATCTGGGCCGCATCCTGGAATTGGGCACTAGACCACGTGTTCCAACACCCAACTTCAACTCTTTGCAGAAATCATCCGGCCAAGTGGTCTGCTCCCCAACAGTAGGTGCGCAGTCCAAGCAGCAGTAGGAGGCAGGACGCTCTCTACAGTGCAAGGTAAGTGCTTTACCCCCTATGTCTTTCCTTCTCCAACCACACCGACTACCAATCTCCCCCAAAGACTGTTTTTGTTCCTCCACTGATCCTCAAGCCTTGGTAGCAGGGCCAAGTGGCATGGACAAGCTGAAAACGTCTTCAGTGCTACAGAACAAGTCCAGTTGAATGTAACCAACTAGACCAGCCTATCACAACCTTTTCCACACAGAGGAACCCTTGAAATAACCCTCCGCTCTCAGGGAACCCCTGCTAAAAATTCCTATATCTACAACTCATGATATATTAGTGTGATGGTCAATGGAAAGAATGCTCCTTTCACTTACGGTTATTGGGAAGAATTACCCCCTTACAGATAGTTAAAAAGGTCAATGGTGTCAGTGGGAACTTATCTGAGAGGCAGAAATTGCTCAAGGAACCCCTAGCAACCTCTGGAGGAACCCTTGAATTTCATGGAGCCCTGGTTGAGAAACCTTGAATTAGTGCGATGATCAGTGAGAAGAACGTTCCTTACACGAAGGGCTAGTTTACACTTGCTTCAAAACATGGCTTTGGACACGCTTTGTTAAAGCTCTCTGAATGTCAGTCAAAGCCCCTGTCACTAAATAAAATGGTTAGCTTACAGTCCTGTTTACACCTTGCTTTTGCTTGGTGCTTTGATGAGGCTTCGGTGGAGTTTCGATGAGCCTTTGGTGGGGATTCAAGCAAGCTTGCCATAGAGTTCTATGGAGGCTTTGAAGACGTTTTGAAGCACGACTAAAGCTACATGGGGTATAATTTTTGAAGCGAAGCCAAAGCAAAGCAAAAGCAAGGTGTAAACAGGACTGTAAGCTAACCATTTTATTTAGTGACAGGGGCTTTGATTGGTGTTCAGAGAGCTTAACGAAGTGTGTCCGAAGCCTTGTTTTGAAGCAAGTGTAAACTAGCCTCTAATGTGTCTTGAAGCTGAAGAAAGTGTAAATGAGCCCCAATTATACCCCATTTAGCTTTAGTGGTGCTTCAAAGCATCTTCAAAGCCTCCATAGAATTCTATGGCAAAGCTCACTTGAAGCCCCACTGAAGCCTCATCGAAGCCCCACCAAAGGCTCATCG
The DNA here is from genome assembly GCA_037952925.1 of Lithobates clamitans. Taxonomy (NCBI): domain Eukaryota; kingdom Metazoa; phylum Chordata; class Amphibia; order Anura; family Ranidae; genus Lithobates; species Lithobates clamitans. The sequence goes on from JBBGZY010001678.1 coordinate 467,652, forward strand.
AAGCCCTATTGAAGCACCAAGCAAAAGCAAGGTGTAAACAGGACTGGAAGGTAACCATTTTATTTAGTGAGAGGGGCTTTGACTGGTGTTCAGAGAGCTTGAACAAAGCCTGTCCAATGCCATGTTTTGAAGTAAGTGTAAACCACCCCTTATGGTCATTGTGAAAAATGACCACCTTACAGATAGCTAAAAAGGATCAATGGTGTCAGTGGGAACTTATCTGAGAGGCAGAAAATGCTAAAGGAGCCCCTAGCAACCTCTGGAGGAACCCTGGTTGAGAAACCCTGAGCTAGACTTTAAATGTCTCTCCTCAAGGGAGAATATATCCAGTTAAGTACACTCCATCATTCCTCACAGCTGAGCTACTCCATGTTTCAAATTGATGTGTAGTCCCATTTTATGAATCATTTATTTAAGTAATGAACAAAACATAGAACCAGTTTCAGTCCACTCTGTACATTTCTATTGACTTATTGTACCATTGTAGACCTTCTCTGCTTTGTTGGTGGGGACTTTGAGAAGCATTAAATGCTAATTAAGTTGGTAAAGTATTACCCTTGTCAGGCTTTCACTGCTCTGTTTTAGGTCACCTGGCTGAGGAATATTATATAGGTTGGGTGGGCTACTTACCACATCGATGAGCTGGGCTATAGACAGGCCAAAGCGCACTAGAACTGCATCGGAGATGTTGGCCACGGGACGGGACCACTTGTTGTACCCAAGAAAAAGCTTCTTCAGCAGTCGCTCCTCAGCGTGGGCCCGCGTCTCAATGTGACAAGAGACTGGAAGAAAAAGATAACGGTGGGTGAATTTCAGAATTTCACTAAATGTCAGGTTTCTGCAGCAAGGAGACCAGACACGTAGCTAAACATAGAAACTGTGAGCAAACAAAAAGTATATGCTTTTTTTTAATCACTACTATTTCTTTATATTGGCTGTTAAAATGTACAAATGCAGCAATTTAGAAATTGGATGAAAGGTTTTGCACTGGGAAACACTTTTTGAAAGATAAAAAGCATATAGATCAGACCAAAATGAGGGACAAATGAGGAGGAAAGAGGGACATTGCTCCAAATCAGGGACAGTCCCTTTAAATCAGGGACAGCTGGGGGCTATGACTATATACAAGGTCCTGACAAGGGTACAGGGAATGCAGGGATACAAGGTAGCGGAGGACAAACTAGGTACTAAGCAGGGAGCCGAAGCAAGGCAGAGGACGACAACAAGGGGCGAACGGAATAGTGACGGGCCGGGGAAAGGGAGGAGGAGCCTTAAATAGCCACCTAATGGCTGAACCCAGGTGTGGCTGATTATTACAGCCTACTGGCTCCTGGGAGACACCCGCTGGTGGACACTGGAGCTGCAGCAAACAGCCCAGAGCTGCACAGTGCCACCAGCAGGTGAACTCGAACACTAAAGCATCTTCAGTTATAATATTCCTAAAGCTGGACTTCAGGAAAGCAGCTGAATACACATGTGAACTGTTATCAGGATTTTGTAATTCTGTCCAGCCAATTGTATGATTCATAGCTCAAACAACAGTCAGGAAGGAGGCACAACTTTGTTATAGGGATATGGTTACCTCCCTGCCCACAGCCTGCTGATTGGACAACAAAATAATAGAAACATTCGGATAAGTCATCGACTCTACTCACTCTGCTCTCGCCTTCTGTCCACATAATTCCTGACAGCAGAGCCCGATTGGCCTCTAGTGTTGGTCCTCCCTCTCCCAGTCAGAGCGATGCTGTAAAGGGTGATCTCCCCAGCCTGTGACTGGACAGAAGCAGCACAGCGATGAGCTCATTTCTCTGTCACTCTGCTTCATCCCCCCATCAGCCTGCTCATGCCAGAACATGAACTGATTTGCTTCTAGTGCTTGTTCTCCTTCCACCCCTCTAAGCCCTGCTGTACATAGACTGCATAAGACTGCAAGAGGCTGATCTCAAGTCAGAGATGCATACCTACACTGCTTGCATTTTTAAAAAAAACAAAAAAAAACCACATTTAATAATGCAATACATGTAGCTCTACCTCCACAAGGGCTGCTGGTAGCATTGGGTGTTCTGTTCTTGCCTCAACTCCACTAAAGGCCTCAGCCCACTCACACTCCAGGTTATACTCACACAATAGCAACTCACAAGCCGAGGGGTCAAGCCTTTAAATTAGACATGAAACAGGTTAGCAGGGCAAATGTGTATACTATTATTGGAATTTTAGATTTTGGCGTATCTTGTTCGTTATATCCATACCGGAAAGGCCACCCTGGACCACCCATTTTCTCTCTTTTTGGTTTCTATTCACTGTGTTTGGGTTGGTGATCTCCTGGTATAAATACCTTCATTACTCTGATTGTATGCTTCTTAGTAAATTCTTTTTTATTCTCCATTTTCTCCTATGGCTTTTCTTGGTGGACCCCCATCACCACTTCTTCAGGAAGAGTAGTCTTACCAGTACTTTGCCATGGAGGTTCCAGTGCAGTGTGAACGAAGCCTTAATTGCTGTGAACGGCTGCCTACTCTGAATTGACGTAGCAGACTCTTGTGGGAAGGAGGTGTGAGCTCTGGAGACGTTTTTATTCCAACAACTGCGAAACTGTTTAACACTTTATTGTGTAAATAAATTAGAATATATTTTCACAATTCAGAATTAGAATGTGAAGGTGCAATTTCCACTGGAGACTGAGCGTGTAACGCGAACAAACAAAACAAAGACATTTCCATGGTCACAGTCAACCCAGGACAACACATGGATAAGAAATCCCTTCCACTGGAACCCTGGTCTTTATGCAAAAGCTGGTAGGTTGAGGCAGGCCAAGGTTTTACATTTTTACCCCGGTGTTCTAATGAATTAAAATGTGCTAACATGTTGTTCCTTATTATATCTGACTGGATCTTCACCCTCTCTCTTTCTGGTCTAAATAAAGAATGTATAAAAAAAAATATATGCTGCAAGTGGCAGCACAGTGAATGTCACCTATGGCAGTGTATCCCATCCTTATTCCTCTAATACCCCCAAGAGGCCATGTTTTGGGAATTTCCGTTAGATAAAATAGCTGTCATAAATACCAAGCCATGGACATTGAGCTAAACATGGAGACCACCTGACATGTTTCTTTGTTTTGCAAGTAGACTTCAGTATTATGTTTTTCCAGGCCAATGGCTCCCAATGTCAGTCCTCAAGTACCTCCAAAAGGCCATGTTTTGGGAATTTCCTTTAGATTAAGTAGCTGTCATACATACCAAGCCATGGACATTGATCCAAAACATGTAGACCTAACATATTTATTTGTTTTGCAGGTAAATTTCAGTCCTACATTTTCCTAGGCCAATGGCTCCCAACCTGAATCTTCAAGTACCCCCAAGAAGCCATGGTTTTGGGAATTTTCCTTAGATAAAATAGCCATCATAAATACCAAGCCATGGCCATTGACCTGAACATGGAGACTAAACATATTTCTTAATTCTGCAAGTACATTTCAGCCTTACATTCCCACAGATGGAGTGATTCCCATGCTCGGTCCTTAAGTATAACCAACAGGTCAAGTTTTCTGGAGTTCCTTCACCTTGCACAAGTGCTTTAGATCAATGCTTCAGTTTCCTTATTTTAAAAGTAGATTTCAGTCTTTTTTTCCCCAAACTAATGTCTCCCAACCTCAGTCTTCAAGTACCTCAAGATACCATGTTTTGGGAATTTTCCTTAGATAAAATAGCCATCAAATATACCAAGCCATTGGACATTGACTTAAACATGGAGAGCTAACAAGTTTATTTGCTTTGCAAGTAGATTTCGGCCTTGCGTTTTCCAAACTCTTAAGTACCTCCAATAGGCCATGTTTTGGGAATTTCTTTTAGATAAAATAGCTGTCATACATACCAAGCCAAGGACATTGACCCAAACATGGAGACCCAACATGTTTCTTAACTCTGCAAGTACATTTCAGCCTTACATTCCCATAGATTAGTGATTCCCAAACATCGTGTTTGTGCTGACCTTATGTCCCGACCTCATCCCAATAGAACACCGTTGGGATGAATTAGAGTGCCAGGCTTTCTCGTCCACATCAGTGCCTGACCTCACAAATGCGCTTCTGGAAGAATGTTCAAACATTCCCATAGACACACTCCTAAACCTTGTGGACAGCCTTCCCAGAAGAGTTGAAGCTGTTATAGCTGCAAAGGGTGGGCCAACTCAATATTGAACCCTACGGATTAAAACTGGGATGCCATTAAAGTTCATGTGCGTGTAAAGGCAGGCGTCACAATACTTTGAGTAATATAGTGTATGTGCAATGGACAATCGCAGGAATAAATGGCTACTGAATTTCTGCTTCCGTGGTCACCTGACCATTACAGCCTGTTAATTGACCAAAGGAGAAGGAGCACTGATGAGGTCACCCCTGTGCCCTCCGCTCCTCTAAGCAGTGCCGAAATAAAACATGATGGAATGGCAGCACTGTGCACAGCAAAGGAACTCGACTGGCTCACAATACTAAATAATATTTGAATCAAATTATAAGCTTGGATAGCGATACATCCAGAAATAGAAATCACAGACTGTCTACAGACAGAATAATATTAATATTTACTGCTTAGCTGACCGCTCTGCTCAGCGTTATATTAGGCTTCTAGAGTGCCTCCAAAATTCAGAAAGTGCAGTACACCAAACTGCTGAGTTTTTACTTCCAGCAGCAAACAGCCAGCCCAAAAGTGTAGACCTACTGTATGCCGCTCAAACTGACCCGGTGCTTCAAATACGGTATGAATTTAACTGCGTATGACCTCAGCGAGCGCTGCTCCGGTCACACCCAGTGACACGTTTCACCCCACCCACTGGGCTTGCTCACAGAGGTCAAACCCCTGTGGGTGGAACGAAATGCATTAGTGGGTGTGGCCGGAGCAGCACCGGCTGAGGCCATACACGTTACATTCATATTTGAAGCAACGGGTTGGTTTGAGCTGCGTCACATCTTGCATAGGTCTACACTCCAGTGTTTTTCAGGTGACGTCACTTGGTTAAAATAAAGATAAATAACCTTGTGTTAAAGCTTTGTGAATTGGGACTGTTATCTATAACTAACATTAGTCAAATGCTACTTTTGATCTTTTTAATTCTCTGTGGGTGTTGTTTTTCATTAGCACTATATTGAAAGGCCTAAGTTGAACCCGTGTGTCATATTTGATGTATTATTATTATATCGGCATAATCAGGCTACTACTATACTCCCATGACCTACACACTGGCCCTCCTTCCCCATCAGAGTGCTGGGGCGGTGGGAATCTAATATAAAAGACAGATGGCTGGTACATATGCTATCACTATTTATTAATTTTTATTATGGGTATAAATAGTCAAAACTTTTCTCATTTAGTTTTTAATAGCATAGGGAAAGTAACTTTTTGTGGTCTCTGTTGCACTGGGGAGACTTCCCTTTGCTTCCAGTTGTGGGGACACAACAGGTTTTGAGAAGACATTTCTGTCAGAAACCATGAAATCAGACCGAGACAGAAGTACAGTTAAATCACACTTGTTTAATAATAAAAGTAAATAGAACAAACGTAGTCAAAACATAGCCAGAGTTCAGCAACCGGAACGGATAGTCAGACAATCAAACGTCAGAGAGCCTGAGATGAGCACAGTAAAACAACAAGCAGGATCTTTAGCCAAAACAAGGAAGAGGGGCGCCACTGAATATGTATCAAATTAAATTTATTATTAAAAACAACATCCACTCACATGTGAAACTGAAGTGTAGATCTCAGATACATCTCATGACACACAACGGAGCGGAGGACTACAAGTGGCAGCAAGTCCAAATGCACTGGCGTCACCTCTCATGGGCTGAAGATGAGCTGCGCTGAGCCAATAGTAGTCAATGAGCACACCACGAACAAGAGAGCAGAAGAGCCGTCTGGGGTGGTGTGGGTTCCAAGGAGGGAGGATGTGAGGGCGTCTAGCCTGGTGCTCTAGTGTGAGGCGGAATGTCCCAGCGTATCGTCCGGCATCCGTGATGGAGATAGGAGCACGGCCGTGTGATCGGAGCCAGAACGAGGCTTGGATCGCAAACACTGTGGCGCCGAGCTGTGACGTCACTCCTGTGCGACGCGTTTCCGAGATAGCTCGCTATCGATGGAGGAGATAGCGGCACTCCTTTGTCAAGCATAGGGCAGTGATGTGAAACAAGGATATTATATAGTCCATGAGGGGGAGGGGCCTTAACGGGGAACATTCAATACACATTATAAACATTATAAAAAATGGACATCAAATGGACATGTAATAAGATAAAAATGATAATAATAAGAAATTATATATTTTTTTTAAAAATGGTATTAAGAAACGAACTGCATGATACTATAAGGCTATAAAGTAATGAGTATAACAAATCATAAGAAGGAAAGGGGAAGGGAAAGAAAAGGGGCAGAAATTTCTGCATACGTACTAAATTAGACTCAGGAACATATAGGCCCTGGAAAAGAGAAATATGTAATGTCAACTAGGGGATGCAGGATGAGAAGGCTCTGTAGTAGTAAATATATAATTTCTTATTATTATCATTTTTATCTTATTACATGTCCATTTGATGTCCATTTTTTATAATGTTTATAATGTGTATTGAATGTTCCCCGTTAAGGCCCCTCCCCCTCATGGACTATATAATATCCTTGTTTCACATCACTGCCCTATGCTTGACAAAGGAGTGCCGCTATCTCCTCCATCGATAGCGAGCTATCTCGGAAACGCGTCGCACAGGAGTGACGTCACAGCTCGGCGCCACAGTGTTTGCGATCCAAGCCTCGTTCTGGCTCCGATCACACGGCCGTGCTCCTATCTCAATCACGGATGCCGGACGATACGCTGGGACATTCCGCCTCACACTAGAGCACCAGGCTAGACGCCCTCACATCCTCCCTCCTTGGAACCCACACCACCCCAGACGGCTCTTCTGCTCTCTTGTTCGTGGTGTGCTCATTGACTACTATTGGCTCAGCGCAGCTCATCTTCAGCCCATGAGAGGTGACGCCAGTGCATTTGGACTTGCTGCCACTTGTAGTCCTCCGCTCCGTTGTGTGTCATGAGATGTATCTGAGATCTACACTTCAGTTTCACATGTGAGTGGATGTTGTTTTTAATAATAAATTTAATTTGATACATATTCAGTGGCACCCCTCTTCCTTGTTTTTTCTTTAGCACATTGGACCTGGCTTTGGTTCCTTTCGGTGGCTGCCTTGAATGACTTTTACTACACCCATATATATAGTTTATATATGCTTGTATGGACTCTGCCCTTGTGTGCATAGGCAACGGTATATAAGGTATATTGTATTGCGCCTTTTTTACTTGTTTTATAGGATCTTTAGCCAAAAGCAATGTCAGCCAAGCAAGTCTTTTAACAGGAATGCAGGAGAGCGTCTCTGTGATGTTGACCAAGGCGAAGGCAGAGATCCTCTCGGCTGGACGGCTTAAGTAGGCAGGAGTGACGAGCAGTATATCATCAACAGCTGAGTAACTGTGGAGAGATAGGAGCTGGCAATTGGCCGACAGCTGAGCGACCAGCTCAGAGAAGGAAGGGCTGAGCCCAGCCCCGACAATTTCCCCAAAGTCAGGTGAATACCCATTTTTGACTGTTGCCACCACAACAAATGCAGAGGGTGAATCTCCCCAACTGGGATACAGATGGTAATAAAAACTTGACCAAATGATACCCCACCAGTGCTGGCCCGTCCATACAGAGCGCAGGAGCACCTCCCCCCTAATCTACATGCAGGTCACTGGACACATGGAGTCCAATGAGGGTTTTTTTTTTTTTTCTTCTTAGAAGCATATAATTAGAGCTGGAGGCTCCAATTGGCTTAAAAAAAAGGGTGGGCACAGGTTGCAGAGTACTGCACCCTGAGCCCACCCAGTTGTGTGACAATAGCGAATGAATATCTGCTATTGAAACACTGATTCTCCTCCCAGGCCAAACAGGAAACAGATCCTGAGACCCGATTGGCCGAGAGGAGACGCGATCCTATTGGCCGCTGTGGAGGAGCAGAAGACCCCGAGCGGGACACCGAGGAGGAGACGCAGGGTGAAACCGCTGTCCGCCACCCGGAGGAAGTGTGCTGCCCGTGACCTAGATGTAGTAAGTGCGGGCCTGGTGACTGACCGGCCGAACCACGGGGGGGGGGGGTTGTTCTGACCGGGGGGGGGGGGATGTGCAGTTGATCCGGCCCAGGGTTGGAGGTGAATTGTTTGCCGCCCCCCCAAAGATATAGCACCAGCCCCCACTGTACACAACATTGTCCAAAACTAAAAAGACAAAGAACGTTTTGACTGTACATACATTTTAACCGCTTGCCTACTGCCCCACGCAGATATACTGCTGCAAGGCGGCGCCCTCTACGCTGGATCACATAGGCACACATTTAACCCTTTAATCGCCCCTAGATGTTAACCCCTTCCTACCCATTGTCAGTACAGTGACAGTATATAGTATCACTGATCACTGTATTAGTGTCACTATTGGATGTCAGTGTCAGTCATTTAGTGTAACCCCCAGCCAGCATCAGCGAGTGTCATATTGTCCACCACGTTATCAGTCACTATCGCTGATCACCGACATTACTATTAAAAAATAAAAAATAAAAAATTCTAGTATCTATACCAAACGCTATATCTTTCATGCAAACCAAATAATATACACTTTTTGGGTTTTTATTTTTGAGCAAATTTTATTTAAATTTTTTTTTTATTAGATACGTTTTATAGCAGAAAGTAAAACATACTGTTTGTTTTTTCAAAATCGTTGGTCTTTTTTTGTTTATAGTGCAAAAAATAAAAAATACTGCAGACAAGATGATCAAATACCACCCAAAAGAAAGCTCTATTTGTGTGAACAAAATTATATAAATTTAATTTGGGCCGCCCATGGCATATACACTATATTGTCAAAAGTATTGGTACACCTGCCTTTACACGCACATAAACTTTAAAGTAGCTGTAAAGCCTAAAAAAAAAACACCTGCAAGATAAAGGCTTAATGAGCTAGTATGTATAGCATACTAGCTCATTATGAATTACTTACCCGAGATCGAAGCTACCGCAGCGGTCCTCGTTCATCGCTCCGGCGGCCGACATCGCTCCCGGAGTTACTTCCGGGTATCGCGGGCTCCGGTGCTGTGATTGTCCGTAGCCGCGATGACGTCACTCCCGCGCATGCACGTGGGAGCCGCCGGTAACGGCACACTCACTGAAGCAACCGCACGTATGTGCCATTGCTTCAGTGCGCATGTGTCGATGACGTCAGCACATGCAAATACAGGGGAGATCTCCTAAACCGTGCAGGTCTAGGAGATATCCAGTGTAGCTACAGGTAAGCCTTATTATAGGCTTACCTGTAGCAAAAAGTGCTTGTAAAGGGTTTACAACCCCTTTAATGGCATCCCAGTCTTCCTCCATAGGGTTCAATATTGAGTTGGCCCACCCTTTGCAGCTATAACAGCTTCAACTCTTCTGGGAAGGCTGTCCACAAGGTTTAGGAGTGTGTCTATGGGAATGTTTGATTGTTCTTCCAGAAGTGCATTTGTGAGGTAAGGCACTGATTTTGGACAAGAAGGTCTGGCTCACAGTCTCCGCTCCAATTCATCCCAAAGATGTTCTATTGGGTTGAGGTCAGGACTCTGTGCAGGCCAGTCAAGTTCCTTTTGGAAGACATTTTGGACAATTTCATGCTCCCAACTTTGTGGGAACAGTTTGGGGAAGGCCCTTTCCTGTTCCAACATGACTGCGCACCAGTGCACAAAGCAAGGTCCATGGATGAGTGTGTTTGGGGTGGAGGAACTTGACTGGCCTGCACAGAGTCCTGACCTCAACCCGATAGAACACCTTTGGGATGAATAAGAGCAGAGACTGCGAGCCAGGCCTTCTCGTCCAACATCAGTGTCTGGCCTCACAAATGTGCTTCTGGAATGCACATCTGCCTGCATTGTATACAGAAGCACATAGAGCCAGCATTGACATCACTGAGACTAAAATTAGTTAAGTAATGAAAACGGAAAGGTTTTATTTAAAAATGTTATTAGCATGTTGATCAGGGTGGAAAGGAGGCAAAATATAATCATATTAAACTTCAGCCTAAACGCGGAGTTCCACCCATTTTTTCGTTTATTAAAAGTCAGCAGCTACAAAAAGCGTAGCTGCTGACTTTTAATAAAACAGACACTCACCTGTCCCACGGTCCAGCGATGCGGGCGCCTAGAGCCCCGCTCCTCTCCCCCCCTCCTCTTCGCGGCGCCATCACAGCAACTGTGGGCACCCGGCCGTGACAGCTTACGGCTTCACGGCCGGGCACATACTGCGCTCTGCTATTGGCCAGGCAATGTTCTGGGACCTGTGACGTGTCCCAGAAGATCGATGGCAGGGAGGGCGAGTCGCCTAGGCGGCCGAGAAGAGGAAGGAGGAAATGGGACAGGAAGTCCCACTAAAAAGAAGGTACCCAACTCCCCCCCCCCCACCCAAAAAAAATGACATGCCAAATGGGGCATGTAAGGGGGCAGAAGCTCCACTTTTATTCTGGCGTGAAATGAAAGGGAAGAATCGCGCCCAAGCTTCGTAAAATCGCTCTTTAACTAAACAAAGTATTAGAGGTCACCTATGAAATTCGGCGGAGGGTACACAGTGACTATGCGTTTTGTTTGCTTATAGTAATGAGCCTTCGTTAATCCTTTTGACATTGTTCGGCATTAGAAGATGTAACGGATCTGCGAGAGGTGGTGTGCGTTCAGGCGGAGGGGCAGAGCCGATGGCAGGTGGAAGTGGGTCAGACGTCTCCGGGGACGGGCATACATAAATCATGACCGCTTTTTTTTTTTTCTTGGAAAAACAGAGCAGATGACATTGGTTGGTGAACTGTGCCACGTCCTGAGAGTCACAGAGCATCAATAAAACATTGCCACTCCCGGTGACACCAAACCTCCATATAATAGGACAACCCTCAGCACCCAGTATTCACTCTCCCACCGATGAGGCACCAACCTGTACCAAAGGCAAGGTCATTTTTATTGACGACAATCAAGGAGAATTCCATCAAGGAAAGAGGCAACCAAGAGAATTTCCTGTCTGGAAAGGAGTAGCAAAGTGAGTTGGTTATAATAGAATTTACATTAGGAGGCTAAGAAGGGATCCCTACCATGGCCTTTGGCACTCTAGAATACCAGGTTGTCATAGAGCATTGATCTCCAAACTGCGGCACAGGGACCAGATTTGGTCCTTTGCTTGCTTTTATCCGGCCCTTGGGGCACTATTTCATCCACTGATACCAACAAAGGGGCATAATTCTCCCCCACTGACACCAATTAAGGGGCACATTTCCTGCCATGACACCAACGATGGGGCAACATTCCTCCAACTGACACCAACAATATGGCACAATTCCACCCACCGACACCAACAATAGGGCACAATTCCTTCCACCGACACCAACAATATGGCACAATTCCTCCCACTGACACCAACAATATGGCACAATTCCTCCCACTGACACCAACAATATGGTAAAATTCCTTCCACCGCCACCAACAATATGGCACAATTCCTCCCACCAACACCAACAATATGGCACGATTCCTCCCACTGACACCAACAATATGGTAAAATTCCTTCCACCGCCACCAACAATATGGCACAATTCCTCCCACCGCCACCAACAATATGGCACAATTCCTCCCACCAACAATATGGCACGATTCCTCCCACTGGCACCAACAATATGGCACAATTCCTCCCACTGACACCAACAATATGGCACAATTCCTCCCACTAACACCAACAATATGGCACAATTTCTCCTAATGACACAAACAATGGGGCCCAATGACATCAATGATGGGGCACAATTCCTCTCAATGACATCAACGTTGGGGCGCAATTACCCTAACTGAAACAAACAATGGGGCATTATTTTTTCCCACTGACGCCGGGACCTTTTCTACTCCCACTGGCCACAATCCGGCCCTACTAAAGTCCCACGGACTGTAAACTGGCCCTTTGTTTAGAAAGTTTGGCGACCCCTGTCATAGAGCATGGACTGTTGGTATAATCCTGGTGGGGTGGGGATAGGAAGGGCTTCCTACTTGACAGGTTTCCCCCCAGAAAATATCAAAGTGATGGTTTTTGATAAGAATACATTAAAATCATTGTTGTAGTGGCACCCACGTAGGAGCCGCTGATAGAATAGATCCTCTGTTCTTTGTCCCAAACTTCTCAAGAGCCTCAGCCCCTCTAACACACCAGGCTGAGCGTACAAACATACAATATCACAGGAAATCACTGAAGGTAATACTTTGTACCCAATAAAAGCGCTATATCTAAGAAAACAGGCACCGAACCAGGTAGTAAAGCAGGGGTGCCCAACCTTTTGAGGAGTGAGAGCCACTTTAGCGACTTGATAATTGGCTGCAGGCCACAATGAGTGGAGCGCACAGATGACAGGTCTGTGTCCACTCAGCTTATGCAGAGCAGACACAGACACAGCCCGCTCTACTCTATGGGCCCTCCGATTCGATCCGCCCAGACAGAAGGGGACGGATCCTCTTCTGTTTTTTTAAGTGGATCAGATTGGAGATAGGCGAGTGTAAATGCAGACAAGTCAGTTTACATCTGCTGCTCCATAGAGATGAAAAGAGGGTCCGAATGGGTCCACCTGAAAAACAGACAGGTGGACCCGATCGGACCGATCGTGTGCACGGGGCCTAAGACTGCTTTCACACTGATGCACTGCGGTTTACTTACACCGTCCTCAACTGACCTCAATCTTTACTTCTTCCTCAGGATTCCTGCAGGTATCGCTGGCTGCTGCTGTCCCCCAGGTGGGTATTGCTGGTGGCCGCTGCTGGCAGGTACCGCCGGCTGGTACCGCTGGCTGGTCCCCGACCCGCCATCCCCGTACATCAGTGTGAACAATGGAGCCGGCGGTAGAGGAAGCATGTGGCTGCAGTAGAGGGCAGAGGCGATGCTTCCTGTATCGCTCCTGTCACAGGCGGAGTACATTTGGCATTACTCCGCCTGTGACAGGATCCGGCGTTATACAGGAAGCATCAGCTCTGCTTGCTCTAGTGCCGGCTCCGTTCTTCACACTGATGCTCAGGGATGGCGGGTCGGGAAACCAAATTCTGGGCTTGCCAACCCGCCATCCCAGAGCAGGAAATAGCGGGCCACATCAGAGGGCGATGTGGCCCGCGGGCCAGCGGTTAGGCACCCCTGTAGAAAAGGCAAACTTAATATATTATCACCCAATAGGGTTGGTAAATAGGCAAGCATAAAATGGATCAACGATGGTAATAACACAATTTAACATACAAAGTGATTAACAGTAGGGAGTAGGCATAAAGATGACATTTGGTGTCCAGATAATCAAAAACAGTTGCAAGGCCACCTCAAATGCAGCAGTAAGAAGCAATAAAGTTTAATCTACCAAGTGCTGGAACTATACTGCCAGCGTGCAATTATGGCGGCGCTGCCTAGACCAACTGGGTATACTCTGTCCAAATGAAAAGAAGGATGGTAGCAGAGGGGGCAACTAAGGGGACTTTTTAAATAATTATTATGGGAGAGGTAGTCCTTTGAGATGTTCTTCTGCCGGCTATCGTTGGGTCCCTCGAAGAGCGTCTTTGCACTTAAGGACAGTCCCAGTTAATCTGCATTCTGCATGCAGTGTAGGTACAGTATAGGCAGGGGCTTTGCTAGGTCTGCAAAAGATCTGGGGCTAGAGCCCATAGCAGCAGTCACCAACCGGGGGGGGAGGGGGGGAACGCCGGTGGTAAGCAATATTTTGTGGGCAATGGCTGGTGTTGGCGCTTCGATCATCATGGCACCATGGTTGATATGGTGTCAGGGTGATTGCAGCGCATGGTTTCTATTGTTCCATTCTAATATATAATGAAGTGGTTCAACTCACCATAATGCAGAATCAGTGGGAGCCCTGGGCGTGTCACTTGCCACATCTCCTGCCACCAGATGCAGCGTGTCACTTGCCACCATTGCCTGTCACCAGATGCAGCTTACTCGCCACAGTCACCTGCCACTAGATGTGGATTGTCACTTGCCATGTCACCTGCCACCAGATGTGGATTGTCAGTTGCCACCTGATGTGGATTGTCACTTGCCACTGTCACCTGGCACCAGATGTGGATTGTCAGTTGCCACCTGATGTGGATTGTCACTTGCCAAGTCACCTGCCACCATTTGCAAATTTTCACTTGCCACGTCACCTGCCACCTGATGCGGATTGTCACTTGCCACGTCGCCTGGCACCATATGTGGATTGTCACTTGCCAACTGATGTGGATTGTCACTTGCCATGCCAACCAGTGCCACCAAATGTGCATTGTCGCTGCATTGGTGGCAGGCTGGCAGCACTGATCCATTTAGTGAGGGCAGGAGAGTGGTGATGCAGGGCGGGCAGTGAGAGATGATGTCCACCCGCTCTCTTCTCTCCTCTCTTTTAGATTAGCCTCTGTGGTTGGGAAATCTGCTGCAGGGAAGGCAGAGAGGAAGTCAGTGTTGTTCTCCTCATGATCAGTGGGCTGTTCTGGCAGTGAAGCCCAGTGCTGCTTTTTGGCTGAGCGCAGCTTAGTGGGTGATGAGACTGGGGAGACTGCAGCTCTCTTACCTCTGTCAGATGAGGAGGAGAGGGAGGCTTCAGCTGTGGACTCATCCATATCAGAGTCTAGGTGACAGAGTCTCTGGGCAGTGGTTGTGGTGAGGCAGGGTTCTCCGCGGTGCCATCTTGGACTGCTGTGTGCAGCGACTTCATGAAGAAATCTGTGAGGCGGCGGGGACCCGATGTCTGCAATCACCGCTGGGTCATGGTCCGCTGGTGTGCAGGGATATTCTCCTCCCTGGGAGAAACAGAATCGGTGGGCTGGGATGCAGAGAGCCGGGTTTTTCACTCTGAGAAGCGAAGCAGCAGCAAGTCACATGGCCATACTGCTTGGCGGCCAGGACATGCCCCCCGCTTCTCTCCTCTCATCCGGCTCTCTCATGTAGCCTGCCCACCCACCACAGCCGCAGCCCGCTGGTTAGCCAGGGACCCTGCGGAAAGAGACTCGGGGCTATGGGCCCAATAGCCACCCCCTAGCGATGCCAGTGAGTATAGGTATGGTATAGTCTTGGCACAGGTGCAAGGTGGATGGTCACAATACTGCAAAGATTCTGTATAATGTGGTATAGTGTTAGTATAGGTGCAGTCTGGGTTTGGAAGTGCGGTATTGAGTGCAGTAGGAGTGCGATATGGATTGGGTACACTTGGCCTCCTCCTCTGCCGCTGCATGAACAAACCACTCATTCACACAACCAGAGTACTTGTGTAAATGAGCCCCCTTTGGTCACATGTGAGGTTGGGGAGTGGTAAATCCCCATGGTTGAGCTGCACTTTTAAACCACCACTCCCACAACCGCTGCCCCCTTTACCTGCAGAAGCAACATCTGGGGGTGTACACAGGAATTATACCCCTGTAGAACGCAACTCATGCAGTGAATAGTGTTTATCTGCAAATGCTCCTCAACTGCGTTCATTGCATGTGGTAGCTGCATGCTAGTGCAAGGTTGAAGAGGTTAAAGCAGGTGGTAGGAAAGAGATATGTCTCCTTACTGCCTGCCATATGCTCTCTGAGCATTGATCTTTGAGAACAGATTCTTCAACCCTTTACTCTGCAGCCTCAGATGCACGGGATAGTAAATGTACAGGAATAACTCTGTACAGAGGCTTCCTGTTCATTTAGAAGCTGAAGCATAGTAAACAGAGTTTTCATAGAAGCCATTCCCCTCTCTTACAGCACAACCCCCATTCCCTTCTCTCTTACAGCACAGCCCCCCCCCCCATTCCCCCCTCTCACAGCACAGTCCCCCATTCCTCCCTCTCCCTTACAGCACAGCCCCCCATTCCCCTCTCTCTCTTACAGCACAGCCCCCCATTCCCCTCTCTCTCTTACAGCACAGCCCCCCATATCCCTCTCTCTCTTATAGCACAGCCCCCATTCCCCTCTCTCTCTTACAGCACAGCCCCCATTCCCCTCTCTAATACAGCACAGCACCCCATTCCCCTCTACCTTACAGCACAGCCCCCCATTCCCCTCTCTCTCTTACAGCACAGCCCCCCATCCCCCTCTCTCTCACAGCACAGACCCCCATTCCCCTCTCTTTCACAGCACAGACCCCCATCCCCCTCTCTCTCACAGCACAGCCCCCCATTCCCCTCTCTCTCACAACACAGCCCCCCATCCCCCTCTCTCTCACAGCACAGACCCCCATTCCCCTCTCTCTCACAGCACAGCCCCCACCCCCCTCTCTCTCACAGCACAGACCACCATTCCCCTCTCTCTCACAGCACAGACCACCATTCCCCTCTCTCTCGCAGCACAGACCACCATTCCCCTCTCTCTCACAGCACAGCCCCCCATTCCCCTCTCTTTCACAGCACAGACCCCCATTCCCCTCTCTTACACAGCACAGTCCCCCATTCCCCTCTCTCTCACAGCACAGCCCCCCATTCCCCCCTCTCTCACAGCACAGCCCCCCATTCCCCTCTCTTACAGCCCCCCCCCCCCCCCTACAATTCCTCTCTTCCCTCTGTACAGAATTTCATGTCTACAGACTTTGGCTTTGAAATTAAGCCATGGTGTGGAAGCTTAACACCTATATATGTGAGTACAAAATGCTTTCTTCACACTAAATTATCCTCTGCTCATGCTGGTGGAAGCTCTAGATTTTTTTAAAGGGGAATGTAGAGGGATGATATTACATAAAATAACAATTTTCTCTAAGTTGGAGGGAAAGTACGCCATATAATGTGTATTATTATTATTATATAAATGGCTTGGATAAACCCTAACTCCCCAGAAACAAATAAGTCCTTTAATGGAGATATATCTATCCAGCAATATAAATGCACTGTATATCCACAACAATGTATCATTACTTACATTGTATATCATTGATTACATTGTGTATTATTACTTACATTGTGTGTTATTGATTATATTGTTTGTTGTTGATTACTTTGTATATCATTTCTTGCAAATATTGCTGATTACATTATATGCCATTTATTTACCTTGTGTATCATTACTTACATTGTATCATTGATTACATTGTGTATCATTACTTACATTGTATCATTGATTACATTGTGTATCATTATGCTGTGCACCATTGATTACTGTGGATATCATTGATTACATTCCGTATCATTGCATTGTATATCATTGATTACATTGTGTATTGTTACATTCTACACTCACTGGCCACTTTATTAGGTACACCTGTTCAGTTCCTTGGTAACACAAATTGCTAATCAGCCAATCATATTTCAGCAATTCATTGCATTTAGGCATCTAGATGTGGTGAAGAGGATTTGCTGAAGTTCAAAGTGAGCCTCAGAATGGGGAAGAAAGGGGATTTAGGTGACCTTGAACGTGGCATGGTTGTTGAACGGGCTGGTCTGAGTATTTCAAAAACCACTGATCTACTGGGATTTTCACACACAACCATCTCTCGGGTTTACAGAGAATGGTCCGAAAAAGAGAAAATATCCAGTGAGCGGCAGTTGTGTGGAGGAAAATGCCTTGTTGATGTCAGAGGAGAATGGGCAGACTGGTTGGAGATGATAGAAATTCAACAGTAACTCAAATAAGCACTCGTTACAACCAAGGTATGCAGAATACCATCTCTGAACGTACAACACATTGAATCTTGAAGCAGAGGAAGACCACACCGGGTGCCACTCCTGTCAGCTAAGAACAGGAAACTGAGGCTACAATTCGCACAGGATGACCAAAATTGGACAATAGAAGATTGGAAAAACGTTGCCTGATCTGATGAGTCTGGATTTCAGCTGCAACATTCAGATGGAAGGGTCAGAATTTGGTGTAAACATGAAAGCATGGATCCATCCTGTCTTGTATCAACAGTTCAGACTGATGGTGGTGGCATAATATGGTGGGGGATATTTTCTTGGCACACTTTGGACCCCTTAGTACCAATTGAGCATCTTTTAAAGCCACAACTAGGGATGAGCCGAACACCCCCCGGTTCGGTTCGCACCAGAACCCACGAACGGACCGCAAGTTCGCACGAACGTTAGAACCCCATTGACGTCTATGGGACTCGAACGTTCGAAATCAAAAGTGCTCATTTTAAAGGCTAATTTGCATGGTATTGTCCTAAAAAGGGTTTGGGGACCCGGGTCCTACCCCAGGGGACATGTATCAATGCAAAAAAAACTTTTAAAAACGGCCGTTTTTTCGGGAGCAGTGATTTTAATGATGCTTAAAGTAAAAAAAAAAAAGTGAAATATTCCTTTAAATATCGTACCTGGGGGGTGTCTATAGTATGCCTGTAAAGTGACGCGTGTTTCCCATGTTTAGAACAGTCCCTGCACCAAATGTCATTTTTAAAGGAAAAAATCTCATTTAAAACTGCTTGCGGGTTTAATGTCATGTCGGGTCATGGCAATATGGATGAAAATCAGTGAGACAAACGGCATGGGTACCCCCCAGTCCATTACCAGGCCCTTTGGGTCTTGTATGGATATTAAGGGGAACCCCGCACCCAAATTAAAATAAGGAAAGGTCCCTATATACTCTGAACAGCAGTATACAGGCGGTGCAAACAAGACAGGGACTGTAGGTTTGTTGTTAAGTAGAATCTGTTTGTAATTTTGAACATTTTTAATGTGTTTAGCTCCAGCCAAAAAATCTTTTCTAAGCTTTTTGGAAAACATAGGGAAGGGTTATCACCCCTGTGACATTTGTTTTGCGTCTTTCCTCCTCTTCAGAAGATTTCACCTCACTTTTTTGTCCCAATGAAAAATGTTTTTTGAAAATTTGGGTTTTTTTGTGGAACAAGGATTGGAAAGCATCAGTGGAAAGGAAAAATTGTTTTCCCATATTAACTCTTACAGGAGAGAATTTCCCTTCCTTAGGGGTAGATTTCATCTCACTTCCTGTTGTCTCCTTCCGTTTGCAAGTAGGAGTCGTTTGTAAGTTAGATGTTTGAAAGTAGGGTCCTGCCCTATATACTCAGCAGAAATTTGGGCCTTAGGTGTTGCTGTGGCCAAAACACTGTAAGCCCTCACAGGGCCCTTCTGTGAAATATTAGATCAAGAATTGTAATTACATGCCCCTGTTGAACAGGAGCTGAAAAATTAGGCCTTAGGCACTGGTGCTGGTGCCACAACACTGCAACCCCTCACAGACACTCTAGTTGGAACGCAGGAACGAGCCCTGCTGCAAAGTATTGCATCAAAAATTGTAATTACACGCCCCTGTTAGACAGGGGCAGAAAAATTGGGTCTTAGGCACTGGTGCTGGTGCCACAACACTGCAACCCCTCACAGACACTCTAGTTGAAACGCAGGAACAAGCCCTGCTGCAAAGTATTGCATCAAAAATTGTAATTACACGCCCCTGTTAGACAGGGGCTGAAAAATTGGGTCTTAGGCACTGGTGCTGGTGCCACAACACTGCAACCCCTCACAGACACTCTAGTTGGAATGCAGGAACGAGCCCTGCTGCAAAGTATTACATCAAAAATTGTAATTACACGCCCCTGTTAAACAGGGGCTGAAAAATTGTGCCTTAGGCACTGGTGGTGGCGCCCAGAACCAAAAATGTTCTTACAAGCTATCAGCGTGATGATTGAGGAGGAAGAGGATAATTACTCAGGGATAGTCACTCAGCATCAGCATAGGCAGTCTTTGAAGGGATCTGAGATTTCAAAAAAAATTATTCGGTTACATCTGCATCAGGTGCTTGGTAGCTGGTGGTGATCCAAGACTGATTCATTTTTATGAAGGTCAGCCGATCGACCGAGTCGGTGGACAGACGCACCCTGTGATCGGTTACCACGCCTCCAGCAGCACTGAATGTGCGTTCCGAAAGAACGCTGGATGCAGGACAGGCCAGTAGCTCAATTGCATACTGTGCAAGCTCTGGCCAGTGATCCATCCTCAAGACCCAGTAACCCAGAGGATTTTCGGTGGGAAAGGTGTCCAAGTCTGATCTTGCCCCTAGGTATTCCTGCACCATGTAAAACAGACGCTGGCGATGGTTGCTGGAACCGATCATACCTTGGGGCTGCGGACCAAAAAATTGTCTGAACGCATCGGTCAGACGGCCACCTTCTCCACCGCTCCTTCTTTGACTGACCGAAGCCTCAGCAACACGTTGTCCAGAAACAGGAGTTTGTAACCTCCCAGTCTCTGGGAACGCGTTGCACAGACCTTTCTGCAAGGCCTCCCGAAGATGTTTCATCCTCTGCTCCCTCTGCGATGGCAAGATAAGGTCCGCAACCTTACCCTTGTAACGTGGATCAAGGAGGGTTGCCAGCCAGTATTGGTCCTTCTCCTTGATACCACGAATACGAGGATCCTTACGCAGGCTTTGCAGGATCAGGGAGGCCATGCAGCGTAGGTTTGCTGAGGCATTCGGTCCGGAGTCCTCTGGGTCACTAAGGACAACAACGTCCGCAGCCACCTCCTCCCAGCCACGTACAAGTCCATGTGTTCCTTGGGACTGATCCCTTAAAGACTGCTGATGCTGAGTGCCAGGCTCCACCTCCATACTGACACAATCTTCCTCCTCCTCCTCCTCCTCCTCCTCGTCCTCTTCCTGTGTGATCGGCGGGCACGCAGGAACACTGTCTGGATAAAGGGGGCCTTGAGAGCTAAGGAAGTCCTCCTCTTCCTGCCTCTGTTCTGCCTCAAGTGCCCTGTCCATTATTCCACGCAGCGTGTGCTCCAACAGGTGGACAAGGGGGACAGTGTCACTGATGCATGCACTGTCAGTGCTCACCATCCTCGTGGCCTCCTCGAATGGTGACAGGACAGTGCATGCATCCCTGATCATGGCCCACTGGCGTGGGGAAAAAAAACCAAGGTCCCCTGACCCTGTCCTGGTGCCATAGTCGCACAGGTACTCATTGATGGCCCTCTGCTGCGTGTGCAGCCGCTGCAGCATGGCCAACGTCGAGTTCCACCTGGTGGGCATGTCACAGATTAGGCGGTTCTTGGGCAGGTTAAACTCCTTTTGGAGGTCCGTCAGCCGAGCACTGGCATTATATGACCGGCGGAAATGCACACAGACTTTCCTGGCCTGCCTCAGGACATCCTGTAAGCCCGGGTACCTGCCCAAGAACCGCTGCACCACCAAGTTAAGGACGTGAGCCAAACAGGGCACATGGGTCAGTTGTCCCTGTCGGAGGGCAGAGAGGAGGTTGGTGCCATTGTCGCAAACCACCATTCCTGCCTTAAGTTGGCGTGGCGTCAACCACCTCTGAACCTGCCCCTGCAGAGCTGACAGAACCTCTGCCCCAGTGTGGCTCCTGTCCCCCAAGCACACCAGCTCAAGCACCGCATGGCATCTTTTGGCCTGCGTACTTGCGTAGCCCCTTGAACGCCTACGGAGCACCGCTGGTTCCGAGGAAGAGGCCATGGAGGAAGAAGAAGAGGAGGGGGTGGAGGAGAGAGGTGTGTCACAATCAGCATTTTGGAGGCGTGGTGGCGGAACAACCTCCAACACTACTGCACCTTGTCCTGCATCCTTCCCAGCTGCCAGCAGAGTCACCCAATGCGCCGTGAAACTTAAGTAACGTCCCTGTCCATGCCTGCTGGACCATGAGTCAGCGGTAATATGCACCTTACCGCTGACCGCCCTGTCCAGCGAGGCATGGACATTGCCTTCCACATGCCGGTAGAGAGCCGGAATCACCTTCCGTGAGAAAAAGTGGCGTTTGGGTACCTGCCACTGAGGAACCGCACATTCCACAAACTCACGGAAGGGGGCAGAGTCTACCAACTGAAAAGGCAGCAGTTGAAGTGCTAGCAATTTTGCCAAGCTAGCATTCAACCGCTGGGCATGTGGATGGCTGGGAGCAAACTTCTTTCGGCGGTGCAGCAGCTGGGGCAGGGAAATTTGCCTGGTACAATCTGACGTCGGTGTACCAAAAGCAGATTGCCCATAAGTACTTGGCTGTGACACACCTAATTCTACACCTTCATTCCTCTCACTGCAGGTCGCAGAGAGGACTGAAGGTCTAGTGGGGTTGGAAATCTCAGCTGATGAGGAGCAAGGAGAGATCGTCTTTGTTCTTTGGTGTGGGTCTTTTAGATACGCTTGCCAACGAACTGCATGGCAGGTCAACATATGTCTGGTCAAGCATGTGGTACCCAAGCGGGAGATGTTTTGGCCACGCGAGATACGCTTGAGACATATATTGCAAATAGCAGCGGTGCGATCTGATGCACTCGTCTCAAAAAAGGCCCACACCAAAGAACTTTTTGAATAACGCGCAGAGACTGCAGCGCCCTGCACATGTGGAGCTTTGGGGTGTGATGCAGTCAATGTGCTGCCCTTAGGCTGGCCCCTGGAGGGCATCCTGCCTAGTTGGTGATGTGCCACCTCCTCCTCCTCCTCCTCCTCCTCCTCCTCTCTCCTATCAGGCACCCACGTTGAGTCAGTGACCTCATCATCCCCTCCCTCCTCATCACTGGAGCAAACCTGGCAGTATGCTGCAGCAGGGGGAGCATGACTGCCAGATTGCTGTCCTTCTTGGGCACCCCCTCTGTCCGTGCTCATGTTACTGCCTTCATTGAGCTCAGTATCATCATCAGAGCCTTCCAAACGCTGGGCATCCTCCTGGAGCATGTACCCAACACTGTGGTCAAACAGTTCGAGGGAATCCTCATGAGGACATGGTGGAGCTAGGGAAGGAGTCACTGATGACATTGAGCTGAGGGAAGAGGCCGCTGCTTTGCCAGACAAAGCACCCTGGGCATGGGTGAGAGAGGATGAGGAGGATGAGGACGGCTTGGTCATCCACTCGACCAAGTCTTCCGCATGTTGCGGCTCAACACGGCCAGCTGCCGAAAAAAAGGCCAAGCGTGTCCCATGGCCACGTGCTGATGAGGATGCACCGTCTCCACGACCAGCACTAGACACAGAGCCTGCTTGCCCTCTCTTATTGGCTTGTGACTGTCTGCCTCTCCTTCTTGGCCTTCCAGACATACTAATGGCCTGTAGCTGCACTAAGCTGGGATAGAACACCTGTAATTTTCTTCAGGTAGCTTTATATACTGTAACCAGACAAGCCTGCCTGTCAGTAGGAAGATAACAGGAACGGATCTAGCTGAACACTGTGAGCAGGACGTACTGCACTAAATGTATATAGCAGGAACGGATCTAGCTGAACACTGTGAGCAGGACGCACTGCACTGAATGTAAATAGCAGGAACGGATCTAGCTGAACACTGTGAGCAGGACGCACTGCACTGAATGTAAACAGCAGGAACGGATGTAGCTAAACACTGTGAGCAGGACGCACTGCACTGAATGTAAATAGCAGGAACGGATCTAGCTGAACACTGTGAGCAGGACGCACTGCACTAAATGTAAATACCAGGAACGGATCTAGCTGAACACTGTGAGCAGGACGCACTGCACTGAATGTAAATAGCAGCAACGGATCTAGCTGAACACTGTGAGCAGGACGCACTGCACTGAATGTAAATAGCAGGAACGGATCTAGCTGAACACTGTGAGCAGGACGCACTGCACTGAATGTAAATAGCAGGAACGGATCTAGCTGAACACTGTGAGCAGCACGCACTGCACTGAATGTAAATAGCAGGAACGGATCTAGCTGAACACTGTGAGCAGGACGCACTGCACTGAATGTAAATAGCAGGAACGGATCTAGCTGAACACTGTGAGCAGGACGCACTGCACTGAATGTAAATAACAGGAACGGATCTAGCTGAACACTGTGAGCAGGACACACTGTACTAAATGTAAATAGTCTAGCTGCCTGACCGTGGTACTAATAGGATCAAAAAGAACACCTGTAATTTTCTTCAGGTAGCTTTATATACTGTAACCAGACAAGCCTGCCTGTCAGTAGGAAGATAACAGGAACGGATCTAGCTGAACACTGTGAGCAGGACGTACTGCACTAAATGTATATAGCAGGAACGGATCTAGCTGAACACTGTGAGCAGGACGCACTGCACTGAATGTAAATAGCAGCAACGGATCTAGCTGAACACTGTGAGCAGGACGCACTGCACTGAATGTAAATAGCAGGAACGGATCTAGCTGAACACTGTGAGCAGGACGCACTGCACTGAATGTAAATAGCAGGAACGGATCTAGCTGAACACTGTGAGCAGCACGCACTGCACTGAATGTAAATAGCAGGAACGGATCTAGCTGAACACTGTGAGCAGGACGCACTGCACTGAATGTAAATAGCAGGAACGGATCTAGCTGAACACTGTGAGCAGGACGCACTGCACTGAATGTAAATAGCAGGAACGGATCTAGCTGAACACTGTGAGCAGGACGCACTGCACTGAATGTAAATAACAGGAACGGATCTAGCTGAACACTGTGAGCAGGACACACTGTACTAAATGTAAATAGTCTAGCTGCCTGACCGTGGTACTAATAGGATCAAAAAGAACACCTGTAATTTTCTTCAGGTAGCTTTATATACTGTAACCAGACAAGCCTGCCTGTCAGTAGGAAGATAACAGGAACGGATCTAGCTGAACACTGTGAGCAGGACGCACTGCACTAAATGTAAATACCAGGAACGGATCTAGCTGAACACTGTGAGCAGGACGCACTGCACTGAATGTAAATAGCAGGAACGGATCTAGCTGAACACTGTGAGCAGGACGCACTGCACTGAATGTAAATAGCAGGAACGGATCTAGCTGAACACTGTGAGCAGGACACACTGCACTGAATGTAAATAGCAGGAACGGATCTAGCTGAACACTGTGAGCAGCACGCACTGCACTGAATGTAAATAGCAGGAACGGATCTAGCTGAACACTGTGAGCAGGAAGCACTGTACTGAATGTAAATAGCAGGAACGGATCTAGCTGAACACTGTGAGCAGGACACACTGCACTGAATGTAAATAGTCTAGATAGAAGATAACAGGAACGGATCTAGCTAAACTGAATACAGTGTATATATATATATATGCAACACCTGGGATGCATATATATACACAATACACTGTAAGTGCAGCTAACTGACTGACTGTTCTGCCTAATCTATCTAACTCAAATCAAATGACACTGTCTCTCTCTCTCTCTATCGCTCAGCACACCGGAACACACACTACACAGGGCCGCCGTGCAGGCGGCCTTATATAGTGTGGGGTGTGTACTAAATCCCCTGAGCCATAATTGGCCAAAGCCACCCTGGCTTTGGCCAATTACAGCTCTCTCTACTGACGGCGCTGTGATTGGCCAAGCATGCGGGTCATAGTGCATGCTTGGCCAATCATCAGCCAGCAATGCACTGCGATGCCGCAGTGAATTATGGGCCGTGACGCGCCACACGAATTTGGCGCGAACGGCCCATATCGTTCGCAATTCGACGGACGGTCGAACAGCCGATGTTCGAGTCGAACATGGGTTCGACTCGAACACGAAGCTCATCCCTAGCCACAACCTGAGTATTGTTGCTGACCATGTCCATCCCTTTATGACTACAGTGTCCCCATCTTCTGATGGCTCCTTCCAGCAGGATAATCCACCATGTCACAAATCTCCAATCATCTCACCACTGGACAATGAGGTCCCTGTACTCCAATGTCCTCCACACTCACCACATCTCATCCAATAGAGCACCTTTGGAATGTGGTGGAATGGGAGATTCCCATCATAGATGTGCAGCCGACAAATCTGCAGCAACTGTGTGATGCCATCATGTCACTATGGACCAAAATCTCTGAGGAACGTTTCCAACACCTTGTTGAATCTATGCCACCAAGAATGAAGGGTCTGAACTTGAATAGGCTTCTCTATGCACTTTTATCACCAGAAAATAAGCTACTGCTCTATATATATATATATATATATATATATACACACACACACAGTGCCTTGAAAAAGTATTCATACCCCTTGAAATTTTCCACATTTTGTCATGTTACAACCAAAAACGTAATTGTATTTTATTGGCATTTTATGTGATAGATCAACACAAAGGGGCACATAATTGTGAAGTGGAAGGAAAATGATAAATGGTTTTCTACATTTTTTACAAATGAATATGTGAAAAGTGTGGGGTACATTTGTATTCAGCCCCCTTTACTCTGATACTCCCAACTAAAATCTAGTGGAACCAATTGCCTTCAGAAGTCACCCAATTAGTAACTAGAGTACAGTTGTGTGTAATTTAATCTCCGTATAAATACAGCTGTTCTGTGACGCCCTCAGAGGTTTGTTAGAGAACCTTAGTGAACAAACAGCATCATGAAGGCCGAGGAACACACCAGACAGGTCAGGGATAAAGTTGTGGAGAAGTTTAAAGCAGGGTTAGGTTGTAAAAAAAAATATCCCAATCTTTGAACATATCACGGAGCTCTGTTCAATCCATCATCTGAAAATGGAAAGAGTATGGCACAACTGCAAACCTACCAAGACATGGCCGTCCACCTGAACTGACAGGCTGGGCAAGGAGAGCATTAATCAGAGAAGAGCCAAGAAGTCCATGGTAACTCTGGAGGAGCTGCAGAGATCCACAGCTCAGGTGGGAGAATCTGTCCACAGGACAACTATTAGTCGTGCTCTCCACAAATCTGACCTTTATGGAAGAGTGGCAAGAAGAAAGACATTGTTGAAAGAAAGTCATAAGAAGTCCTGTTTGCAGTTTGCAAGAAGCCATGTGGAAAGAAGCCAAGAAGCCACACAGCAAACATGTGGAAGAAGGTGCTCTGGTCAGATGAGACCAAAACTTTTTGGCCTAAAAGCAAAACGCTATGTGTGGCAGAAAACTAATACTGCACATCACCCTGAACACACCATCCCCACTGTGAAACATGGTGGTGGCATCATCATGTCGTGGGGATGCTTTTCTTCAGCAGGGACAGGGAAGCTGGTCAGAGTTGATGGACAGATGGATGAAGCCAAATCAGGGGCGGACTGACCATTCGGGCACTCGGGCACTGTGCCACTAAGGGGCCCAATCAGGGTTGCCAGCCTCAATAAAACCAGGGACAGTATGTAAAAATCTGTGGTTTTTTAAAAATCCCAAGATTATAGCTGCCCCGCCTCTCCAGTACCTTTTCAGTGTGTGTATGTATATTCTGTGTGTGTATACTGTGTGTGTATATTGTGTGTCTGTGCGTGTGTATACTGTATGTGTGTGTGTGTGTATACTGTGTGGCCCCATAATCTATTGCCTGAGGGCCCCATAATCTCCTATTGCCCGGGGGCCCCATGAGTTGTCAGTCCGCCCCTGAGCCAAATACAGGGCAATCTTACAAGAAAACCTGTTAGAGTCTGCAAAAGACTTGAGACTGGGGAGGAGGTTCACCTTCCAGCAGGACAACGACCCTAAACATACAGCCAGAGCTACAATGGAATGGTTTAGATCAAGGGATTTTTTTCTCAAACAATAGGTGCTGGAACTCACCACGACCCCCCAAAACTCCTCCACCCACACACATCCTCCAAATCACATCAAATAGTGGGTGTGGTCAGTCAAATTTCACGAACAGTAGGAGAGTCTTAAAGGGGCATTAAATACCAGGATTGCATTACATACAGAGTGCATCAGGGGGGTAAGACACAGATTGCAGAGCTGTCGCTTGTAAACACAGAAACTGAATTTCTGTGTTTACACGTGATTGTGGTGAGCACCCCCCCCAGAGGTTGGTGGTGGAACTGAGTTCCATCAAGTTCCCCCTGAAAAAAAGCCCTGTTTAGATCAAAGCATATTCATGTTTTAGAATGGCCCAGTCAAAATCCAGACCTAAATCCAATTGAGAATCTGTCACACGACTTGAAAATTGCTGCTCTCCATCCAATCTGACAGAGCTTGAGTTATTTTGTAAAGAAGAACGGGCAAAGATGTCCCTCTCTGGATGTACAAAGCTGGCAGAGTTTACCATTCCTTGTAATAGAAGTGATTAAAAAAAAAAATTAAAGGGAAAGTGTAAAAATAAAAAAAATTCAAAGAAAACAATTAAAAAAAACTAAATTTTTTTTTAAAGCGCCTCTGTCCCCTCATGCTTGCACACAGAAGCAAACACATCCGTAAGTAGCGCCTGCATATGTAAATGACGTTCAAACCACACATGTGAGGTATCGCCACGAACGTTAGAGAGAGCAAGAGAGCGAGCAATAAGTCTAGTTACCTTCTCTGTAACACTAAACTGGTAACCTGTAAACATTTTCAAACTGTAGCCTATGGAGATTTTTAAGTACCGATGTCTGGCGCCATACCACGAGTGTGCGCAATTTTAAAAGCGTGATATGTTCGGTATCTATTTACTCGGCGTAACATCCTCTTTCACATTATACAAAAAAATTGGGCTAACTTTATTGATTATTTATTTATTTTTTAGTTCCTGAAAGTGTTTTTTTTTTCCCAAAAAAAAAATAAAAAAAAAAAAAAATCACGTTTGAAAAATCGCTGCGCAAATATTGTGTGACAAATTGCAATGACCGCCATTTTATTCCCTGGAGCAGTGATAACAAACCTTGACACCCCAGATGTTTTGGAACTACATTTCCCATGATGCTCATGTACTCTGCAGTGTAGTTGACCATCATAGTTCCAAAACATCTGGGGGTGACAAGTTTTGCCATCACTGCCCTAGGGGCTCTGCTAAAAAAAATATATTATATATATATATATATATATATATATATATATATATATATATATATATATATATATATATATATATATATATATATATATATATACATACAGATATATATATATTTATATATCTATCTATATATATATATATATATATATATATATATATATATAGATAGATAGATAGATATATAGATAGATATATAGATATATATATAGATATATAGATATAAATATATATAGAGATATATATAGAGATATATATATTATATTTATTATTATGATACAGGTTTTATATAGCGCCAACAGTTTACTCAGCGCTTTACAATTAAAAGGGGGAACAGCACAACTTACAATACAGTTCAATCCAGAATTAATAGGAGGACCATGCTCATTGAGCTTACAATCTATAATGTTTGGAGTCATTTTCTAGCAAAAAAAAAAGATGATTTTTACACGTAGGAGAGGAATGCCAGAATTGGCCCGGTAAGGAAGCGGTTAAATGAAGTTGTCCTCTAATATGTTAAATAAAATAAATAAAAAAAAGAAAAAGTGCGTTAAGACAGCTGTTGGAAGCGTTTGTGATAAGCGAGCAATAATGACGCACCGCGGCCCCCTCTTCCTGTCTCCAGGCAGCGCAATCCCACCTTCATCTTATAGAATTAATAAAAGTAATGTTTGTATTGACATAAATAATGCAGTCTCCCCGGGGATCCTTCATGCAGCTTACATGTACTCCTCATACAAATCAAACAATGCCGACAATTCTGCCAAGGACGCGCGGCGGAGAGCCAGAGAGGGAAATGCAAGGGACGCAGAAAAAAAAAAAGCGGGTCGCGGTTATTAATGTCCTTGTATGTACGCGCTGACCCTAATGATTGCCTGCTGTACCGCCAGCAGAAACATGAGATGTGGGCCAGCTACTGTGCGACGACTGAAAAACCTGGCAGGTAGGACAGATACTCGATATAGAGTGACAGTTCAGATACGGCGTCATGAATACATGCTAGGCAACAGTCCTGTGACCAAGGAGAACGTGCTGCTGAGCGGACAAACTAGGGCAAGCCACCAAGTTGGAAAGGTCAGAAAAGTCAAAACCGAAAGATTTAGGTAAGTGTGGAGACAAATTCCAGTGTCTGTCAATTGTAATCACCTCCTGTGTCCTGGATGGGGAGATTTCTCATTATTACCAGCACAGGAAGTCAGGCTAAATCTCCCGGATGGGGATAAAAGCAGCAAATAAAAACCAACAGGGGCCCTGTCCCTTTCCTATTGTATATAACACAAAAAAAGTGTTAGCTGGAGCTGGGCTTACAGTGTCTTGCAAAAGTATTCACCCCCCCCCCCCTTGGCTTTTTAACAATTTTGTTACATTACAGCCTTTAGTTCAATGGTTTTTTTTTAATCTGAATTATATGTGATGGATCAGAACACAATAGTCTAAGTTGGTGAAGTAAAATTAGAAAAATATATACACAAAACTATTTTTCAGAAATAAAAAACTGATAATTGGCATGTGCGTATGTATTCACCCCCTTTGTTATGAAGCCCATAAAAAGCTCTGGTGCAACCAATTACCATCAGAAGTCACATAATTAATGAAATGATGTCCACCTGTGTGCAATCTAAGTGTCACATGATCTGTCATTACATATACACACCTTTTTGAAAGGCCCCAGAGGCTGCAACGCCTAAGCAAGAGGCACCACTAACCAATCACTGCCATGAAGACCAAGGAACTCTCCAAACAAGTAAGGGACAATGTTGTTGAGAAGTACAAGTCAGGGTTAGGTTATAAAAAAAAATATCCAAATCTTTGATGATCTCTAGGAGCACCATCAAATCTATCATAACCAAATGGAAAGAACATGGCACAACAACAAACCTGCCAAGAGACAGCCGCACACCAAAACTCACGGACCGGGCAAGGAGGGCATTAATCAGAGAGAGGCAGCACAGAGACCTAAGGTAACCCTGGAGGAGCTGCAGAGTTCCACAGCAGAGACTGGAGTATCTGTACATAGGACGACAATAAGCCGTACGCTCCATAGAGTTGGGCTTTATGGCAGAGTGGCCAGAAGAAAGACATTACTTTCAGCAAAAAAACAAAATGGCACATTTTAAGTTTGCGAAAAGGCATGTGGGAGACTCCCAAAATGTATGGAGGAAGGTGCTCTGGTCTGATGAGACAAAAATGTAACTTTTTGGCCATCAAAGAGAACGCTATGTCTGGCGCAAACCCAACACATCACCCAAAGAACACCATCCCCATCGTGAAACATGGTGGTGGCAGCATCATGCTGTGGGGATGTTTTTCAGCAGTCGGGACTGGGAAACTGGTCAGAGTTGAGGGAAAGATGGATGGTACTAAATACAGGGATATTCTTGAGCAAAACCTGTACCACTCTGTGTGTGATTTGAGGCTAGGACGGAGGTTCACCTTCCAGCAGGACAATGACCCCAAACACACGGCTAAAGCAACACTTGAGTGGTTTAAGGGGAAACATGTAAATGTGTTGGAATGGCCTAGTCAAAGCCCAGACCTCAATCTAATAGAAAATCTGTGCTCAGACTTAAAGATTGCTGTTCACAAGCGCAAACCATCCAACTTGAAGGTGCTGGAGCAGTTTTGCAAGGAGGAATGGGCAAAAATCCCAGTGGTAAGATGTGGCAAGCTCATAGAGACTTATCCAAAGTGACTTGGAGCTGTGATAGCCGCAAAAGGTGGCTCTACAAAGTATTGAACTTTAGGGGGGTGAATAGTTATGCACATTGACTTTCTGTTATTTTGTCCTATTTGTTGTTTGCTTCACAATAAAAAAAAATCTTTAAAGTTGTGGGCCTGTTCTGTAAATTAAAATATGTAATCCTCAAACAATCCATGTTAATTCCAAGTTGTGAGGCAACAAAACACGAAAAATGCCAAGGGGGGTAAATATTTTTGCAAGGCACTGTAGCTCATAGAATGCTTGCAGGCGGGTTTGCTGCCTCCTGTCAGATGAGTCCCTGCTGTCAAAGCATATAGGTGTGGCTGCAGCTAGAACCAGAGCATCGGAGAAGACAGTACAGCCAGCCCTCCTGTACTGGGCCGGGCACCATCAGTTCAAAAGGAGGGCCCAAGAACCTGCTGAGTAGAAGGTCCGGCTGTACGGTCTTCCAGAGATGGGCTCAGGCGTTTTCGGGGTCCTAGTCCCAACCCACATGCCCAATCCTGCCAGGAAGCCGACACTGCACACCGCTAATCACAGACAGTGAGACATTTCCTGGTCTGTGCAGCTGTGGACCGGGAAATGTCTCACTGCCTGTAAATACTAGCGGTGTGCAGTTTTGGCTTGGGAGAAATCGTGTATCATCACTGATGTCAGTTGAAGGAATAGTGCCCCATTGTTGATGTCAGTGGGAGGAATAATGCCCCATCATTAGTGTTAGTTTGAGGAATAGTGCCCTATTGGTATCAGTGGGAAGAATAGTGCCCCATCTTTAGTGTCAGTGGGAGGAATAGTGCCCCAGTGTTGGTGTCAGTGGGAGGAATAGTGCCCCATCATTGGTATCAGTGGGAGGAAAAGTGCCCCATCATTGGTATCAGTGGGAGGAATAGTGCTCCATTATTGGTGTCAGTGGGCGGAAGGCTGCCCATGACTGGTATCAGTGGGAGGAACAGTGCTCCTTTGTTGGCGTCAGTGGCAAGAATTATGCCCTCGTTGTTGGTGCCAGTAAGGAGGAATAGTGCTTCAAGTGTCGGATAAAGGTAAGTAAGGGGCAGCATCTGGCCCCTCGGGCCGCAGTTTGGAGACGACTGCTCTAGAATGTCCAGGCAAGCTGGCTGTGGACTTGTAGTTCTGCAGACCCTGGGAGGTCATAGCCTGCTCTTTGTGGGCATAGCAGAAGGCATACTATTTTATTTTATTGCTAGAACATCTGACTTTCAGATAGAAGAATTTGGATGAGGACTCGGCGATGTGGTCCTACGCCAGGCGGTGACAGAGATGTGTGGAGTGATCAGAAGGTGGCCAGGAATGTGAGCAGGTGTTGGAATATTACAAAAGCAACGGGTGAGGAATCCGAACGAAGAGCAGAAAATTCAAAAAGCAATTTGGAAAGTGAACTGTGGAAATGTGGCAGAGTGAAAACTCTCAGTGTATGACGGCTCATCAGAACCTTTCCACATCCAGAGTCTCAGTCTGCCAAGTTTATGAACATGGCTCAAAGCCCCCGGCTAGAGATGTCCTCCACCTAGGACTGGTATATCAAAACCGGAATGTCACCTAAGGCTAGCCAATGTGTGCCTACATGGGCAGATTATCAACAGAGAAAAATTGTTTTTTAACCAACCTCAATCACCCTACAAAGGAGTTTTTGACGGTTTTCAATGCACATGGACATGTCATTAGATAATGGGTGGCTTGGATGGGCAGTAAGGCTGCATTCACCCCTGGAAAGAGCAATTTTCAGGGGTTTTTGAGCATTTTTTTGTGAGCTCATTCAAGATTCAGAAATTTTTGTTTTAGCCCATGGAAAGCACTAGGTGGAGGAGATCAAGTCCTGCAGGCACACAATGCCTAAAATGCGCCTAAAAAATATACTCGAAAAGTGCTTGAGTTGAAAATTTTCAGGTATTCCTCTTGAGGTCTATGGGGTCAAAATACCCAAATCTGCCTCAAGAGTAGCTCATGTAGCTTTTGAAGCTTCAGGCGTTGAGCTACAGGCATCTGAATGCTCATATATGACCTGGGAACCAAAGCCAAAAATAAGGTGCCGCTCCAGGCTCCGTGCCAGAGTGCTGCGGGGGGAGGGAAGTCTGGAAGCTCGTCTCGGTTCAATGTGTAAAAACACAGGAAGATAAAGATCTCAAATACCGCACATCCAGGAAAGCCCAACAGGGTCTATAGTAAAAGCAGCCTCAGGCCAAGCTCTGTTCAGAGACTGACGCATTTCACCCTGCCCACAGGCTTAGTCATGGAAGTCCATGACTCAGCCCCATGTGCAGGGTGAAAGGCATCGGGGAGCGTGGTGTTGATGGAGCTTGGCCTGAACTGCTTTTACTATAGACCCCAATTGGGCTTTGCTTGATGCACAGCATTTGGGATGTTTTTCTTCCTGCAAGTTTACTCATAAGTGAGCTGTCATCATTGAAATCCATGGGATTTTGGATGTTAAGCTTTTTGGAGCTTCAAAATTCAAGCTACAAAATGCTCAGCTATGAATGGAGCCTTAGAGCTCGTTCACAGTAATGGCTGGGGGGGTAATAACTCTGAGATTGAGTTGTGGTTTTTACCACCAATTACACCCCATTTACTGGCAAAGGCAGCGGCCAGGGGTGCACACATGCTGTGGTCACTATGCTTTGTTTTGCCACAGGAATCACACCACCCTGTGGCTTTCGGCAGGCACTACCGCCCAATGATCATGACCCATTTAAGTGAAAGGGGCCACTCTGTACCTGCCCTGCAACCAAGTGCAATGCACTAGTGTGGGGGCCAAAGGGTAAAAGCAGGCAGTGAGGAGGCGCTCTTCATCGCTCTTCAGAGAGCACTGCAAGTGTGAACAAACCCTTAGTCTTATGAGGTCTGGGGTGGCAGCATATCACTGTTTGTGATTGGCTACTCCACTCTCTATAACCTCAATGCCCTATATTCAGGTCTAATCAAAATCTCAAACTCTCTTTTTATAGTCCATCTATTAAGATTTGTGCTGTTTTTTGCTTGGAAATGCTTTACAGGACCCTTTCTCCTTTGTAAAAATGCTGTTTGTAGCCCTCACACTTTAGTGTCCTGTACTGGCAGAGCTGAGTAACGGCCACACCTCTCCCAAGAGAATTCTCACACGGAGTTGTAGAGCAGAGGAGGAGAGGGGGGCGTGTCAGACTGGCTGATATAAGAGAACTTTTGGGCTGCACAGTCATGTTTTGTCACTGGACACAACCGCAAAAACAGGAAATTAAAGGATAGACCATGAAAATGGTAATACGATGTTTATCTTTTTCTCTGCCTACAGAACTTTAATGGTGATTGGCCATTTGCTCACAGTCTTACACAGGGTTATTTTATAGATATGCAAGTTGAATGCTATGCAGAGAGAGGGGGAATTCTGCAAGCACCGGCTGTTCCATGGGAAACACCATCCAATCGATTGTTGCTCTGAGCAGACTCAGGTAGGAGGAAAACAGGGAAAGCCTGCAGATATAAAAGCATTCTACAACCTCACCATAAATGGCTAGACAAGATGAATCTCTTAGGCCTGAAGGCACTTCCATGGAAACAGGTGTAACAGCACTACCACCTTCTCAGTTTATAGCTCCAGGCCCGGTGCTCAGAATACGGGGCTTCCGATGCCTCTACAAGACACAATCCACTGGAGAAAAAAAGTCAGCACCCGGATCAGGTAGGTCAACAAAATGCGGTCTTCCTTTTGAACACAGCTATAAAACATCCAATGTGTTTCGGCCCTAATCATGGCTTAATCAAGCCATAATTAAAGCCTAATGGACAAAACGCTTGGCTGTAAAACACCCAACGTGTTTCAGACTTAATCATGGCTTAACCAAGCCATGATTAGGGCCTAATGGATGAAACATGTTGACTGTAAAACATCCAACGTGTTTCAGACTTAATCATGGCTTAACCAAGCCATGATTAGGGCCTAATGGATGAAACATGTTGGCTGCAAAACATCCAACGTGTTTCAGCCTTAATTGTGGCTTAATCAAGCCATGATTAAGGCCTAACGGCCAAAATGCTGCATTTAAAGGATTTAATAAAGGAAGACAGCATTTTGTTGACCCACCGGGTGACGACTTTTTCTCCAATGGATTGTGAAGGCATGTCCAAGTTGGCTTTATACAAGACAATTTTTCGAAAAAAAAAACTAGACAAAGATGTCTCTAATTAAACGAAAATCCCAAAGATGCTCAATAATGACCAACGGCACTGGGAGATACCAGTCAAATAATTCTCTAGACTGATGGAAAGCCATTTTCTGAAGACAAACCTTTTTGAAAAACAAGGGACCACCCCAAAAACTGAAAACATCACTGTTAATCCATCACTCATTGGCACCAAATGTGTTACAGTCTGACTGTACAATCTTTGTGCAACCAACCTAAAATTTACCAAAAAAAATGTAATAGGAGGACTCAGCACTGGGACAAGGTCATCTAGAGCCCAGGCAGATATGCCAAACTACTTCCCCTCCACCAAGATGCATGAACAATATGTGTCAGCAAAAATCCCCCAAGTGCTTTAAAACTGAGCACTAAACTGCATGCTTACCCCCTAAACAAATAATCCTACCTGCCAGTACAAATCTTTGCCCCCCCCCCCCAAAAAAAAAAAAAAAACACCCCTCATAGCACATGTTGTCTTCCAATAAAATCACATC